>JADDOH010007314.1:0-144978 GCA_016648135.1 Agrypnia vestita | reverse complement strand
TATCGCTCAAATGTTCATAATTTCGTCAATTTTGCTCCGATTGACTTGAAATTTTGACACAATATTCTTGCGATGTTATAAATTCATTTAAAAAATTAAAAATAAAATGCAAAAAAAAGTTAAAAACCTTACCCCCCCCCTTAATTTAGTAGAAATTTGAACAATTCGCAATAGCGACAAGCAAAAAATTTACGCCTTTTATAGATTTATTTCGAACAGAGAAGATGGACCTAATAGCTCCCATATACATGTCGAATAAAATGACAAAAATCTTGCATAAATATATTTTTCAAATTTCTTTAAGTTTAAATAATTTTAATTTTTCAAAGCAAAAAAACACTTTGTGGCTTGACATTATAAGATATTTAAGAATAAATTAAATACTATGTTTTAAACCACTTTATCGCTATATATTTGTCAACTAGTTTCGGTTGGACTCAACCTTCTTCAGGACAATTTTAATAAAGACTAATTAATCTAGGTACAGAAATTTATGAAGGAGGAAAGAAAAAGAGAGAGGGACAGAGTGTCAACTAGGTGGGGGTTGGGAAAGGGAGGAGTTAACTGAAGATAGAGCGAAAAGCTTTAAAATCGGACTAAAATAAAAAAAATTATTTATCTAATAGTCCGATTTTAAAGCTGTTCCCTCTATCTTCAGTTAACTCCTCCCCTTCCCTTCCCCCCACCTAGTTGACACTCTGTCCCTCTCTCTTTTTCTTTCCTCCTTCATAAATTTCTGTACCTAGATTAGTCTTTATTATAATTGTCCTGAAGAAGGTTGAGTCCAACCGAAACTAGTTGACAAATATATAGCGATAAAGTGGTTTAAAACATAGTATTTAATTTATTCTTAAATGTCTTAAATAATTTTATTTATCTTGTATATAAATTGCTGTTGTGATAATCCAACGTTTTACTGAAAATAAGTTTAAAATATTGAAAAAAAAGCAGACTTTGAATATGTTCTATTACAAATCGCATGAAGAAGACTCCCCCGAAGTTTTTGCTACTATCTACGAAACACCCTGCATAAGCTTTCTTGTCGACGCTTGGTCACGTCGTGGTGCTATAATTTAAAAATTATCGCTACATGGCACCTCGTGTCTATCTCGAGTCGATTTTTTAGTCATGGCACTTCAGTGTTGTATGTCGTGTACCGATAGATTAAGAAATTCAGAATATTCTCAGTTCACACAACCCTTCAGAATCGTCTAAAGCCATCAACTTCGTCCCTGAAGATTCGTTTTCGGTGAATATCGGTACACAACGCATCCTTGAAGTGCCATGATTAAAAAATCGTCCTGTTTCGATTTTCGATAACTAATAGCCTTTATTCATACTTAGAAATGTTATCTGAAATTCAATTAAATACGGAACTGTCAGCAAAATCAATTCAAACTAATTTCCTCCTTCAAATATTCTCTGGATTCTCAGTTTGTACTCTCCCCAAACCGAAACGGGCTCCAAACAGCTTCGGTTATTATTTCACTGTTTTGTTATTATTTATCTTCAGAATTAATGAGCCCGGTTAAACTGCGGCGTTATTAACTACGTTTAGTTATCTGCTAGTTAACCTCATTGTTAGTTGGATTCACCTTGTTATTTTATTATTGTTGGCGAACTTGTTTAACTGTGAAAACCATTTGGGAACGTATTGTATTATCACTGTGAAATATAATATATTCGTATTTCTGTGGAACAATAACACGAATGATTGAGGAAGATGAATCGCTGTATATTGTATCACCATTTGTGTCTGGTTTTGTCGTTAGTTTAATGAATAAAGTTTTAATACGAATTTAATTTTGTCTTATTGCTTGTTTTACTCTTATTCACGTTAGGGGCGGATTTTCCATTAATTATCTTTGATATCACACACGTGTTTTTTTATTTATTTATTAATTTTAATGAGACTAACAGAATATTGGGTGAAAAATACATTAAAATACAATGCATTATTGTTTTAAACTCAACCTACTATCCCAATTACAAGTGCTTTCGTTCTAGAATCATACTTAAATATATTTTGTATATAAATGTAAAGTGATCATGTAAGAATATGTAAATGAACAATTGATTTTATGTGTTCTATGGGTTCTGGTTTCTGTCAAGAAAATGGATACTGTGTAGGAGTGACTTTTTGAATAATGATAAGTTATCTGCAATAATATCAGCATTAGTGTTGGGGTCAGCACAAAACATATTATTTTACTGACGACACATTCTTATGATGGGAGAAAAATAACCAACATTATTGGGATGTTGACTTATTCTGAAGGATGCCGGGTTTCTTATACGGGATTCCAGTTTGTGCATTTTGAAAAAGACAAGATAATCTTAGTAGCTGCTAAGATATCTTTGAAAATTATTAATAAATAGTTTTAATCTTTGAAAATTATTAATAAATAGTTTTAATTATCCCTACTTTTAAGAAACTCGACTTAAGGTCGACAAAAATACAATTATAAAATAATTTTAAAACATACTTGAATTGACGTCAATACTTAATTTTCTTGCATTGTATTGTATGTCAATTTCTCAAAAAAAAAAACTGTTATCTTTTTGTGCACGAATATGTTTTGAGATTTGTATTTCCCATATTGGAATTTTGCCGATTTCTAATATGTTTAATTCATAATTATAACGTGTTTGAAAGAATGAGAGTGACGGACGGCATGGAAGAACGAGAGAGCGAATGGTATAAAGCGAGAGGAGCCATTTTGCCGGCTCTTTTATTCCGTAGCGACGTGAACAGTAGGTACTCCTGTCTCATAATGGTAAACCAATAAATATACGGAAGCTTCGACAACATTGTAATTTCCAACATCAAGATTCTTCGCCACACACACGGGAAAGAATTACAGTAATCACCATAGCATTTTCTTTCATATGACAACGTCCGAAATAGATAGAATTTCACTTTATGTTGCTTTGTGATTTAGACTAATTGGTGGGTGGATGAATATGCGAAGATGTATGTATACTTTTGTAGGATTTTTGAAATAACGAGGTTTTTTGTAATTACTCAAACTCGGCTACGTCCGCGCTGCTTTGGACAACCGGAAATAACTAATTCCACGCCATTGGTCCTGGAAACACAAAAGGCTATTATTTATTCCTCTTTGTTTGATTTCATACAAGATAACAAGCCTGATTGAGCACTGGTGGATTGTTTTTTTTAATGTTAAAAATAGAGATGCGAACATGGTATACACATAAATAAATAAATAAATAGCATTCCCGGAAAAAGCCTTTTATTTCCTGCAAATTACAGAGTACTTGGTTCCAGTATCTTAGATATATAAACAGTTTCTTTTTTGTTACTAGTGTTAATATTTTTATTTTATATTTATGAGTTTTTCATTTTTATTGATTGTTATATAATATTAGCATCACTTCAATATTCATGGTATACGTATCACATGACTATTCTCAAACATGGCTAAATGCCTGTTCTATAAAAATAGGTCTAATTTGCTGATCTCCTGGAATGGGTCTCGAACCACCGAACCAGCGACTATTAGACGAGTCTTAGTACAGAGTGGTAAGCACCCTTGGATTACTAGAACATTTTAACATTTAAAAACAAATATACGCCCAAGCGCAATTCTATATAAAAATAAAAACGCTAAACATAACATAAACGTATCTACACTTCGTCAATTTATTATATCAAATTATATTATATAATATAGGGATATAAAAGCAAAGGCAGTAATATCCAAAAAAAAAATGTTTTGAATGCGGTCACACAGGAATACTAATTTAAAATGTACTGAATTTTAGATTTTATGCATCTATCCCTTCCAAAATTAGGTTTTCTATAAATATATTGACAAAGTTTCCTATAAAATATCGAATTCATAATTATAATCATGGTTGATGTACTGACTGCACGGGCCTTATCCCGTTGGACCAATAGTAGTAGTAGTTGGTTGTAAGGCGATCTGAACTCCGTTGGCTGCACTAAATTTGCACTCAGCTCCTAATCCGTCTGCATCCCACGAGTATAGCTCTCCTATAAAACATATCATGTTCTGCATAAATATTATTATTTCTACTAGTACTAGGGTGTTCCGAAAATTCCTCGAATTAGATGCAAATACAATACGAATGTTAATTTTCAATTGTTGTTCATACCTCTATTGCTACTTCTTGCAAGTATAGCAAATTTCAAAAATCTTTAAGAAACTCCTTTTGAGAATTTCGACGTTGATATGAGCAAATATTAACATTTTTGAAACAATAGTGTCAAAAAAAGACAATAAGGGTTCCTAACCCAGACTTTTATTTTTCAGAGATGGAAACTACCGGCTATGATATTATTACTTAAAAATGTTCATGTTATATTTTAATTTATTTATGTATTTTTTTTTTAACCCGTAGAACTTAATAATAATATTTATTAAAATTTAATTTATTTTAAATTTCGCTAAAAAAAATATATATATTTTAATGTTCATGTTATAAATAAATAACACTTTGATCAGGGCAGTGTGTGTGTAGTGAGAATAAAAAGCATGAATTTTATTTAAACATATATTTGGAAAAAAATCCAAAAAATATTTATCTGGCAAAATTTTATGATGTATTAAAATCTGAATAGTTTGTTAATTTAATTTTAATTTACAATGTAACTTTAATTCTTATTTCTAATTTTTGGTGTTTTCCAACATTACATATCCTTTTTGATTTTATCATATCTTAATTTATGCTTTTTGTATTCTTACATTGTTGTCTTTTATTATCTATATAACATTATTATTTTTTCTTTGTCGTTTTTCTCGTATATAAACTACAGGAAATACTTTAAAATGTGGGGCGGTTTCCCTAGTCTAAGTGGTTATTTTATATAATATAAGTACTTATTTTATATAATATTTTCACGAATCGTGGCTACGGGAGACAAGTGAATACACTGCAAATTAAGTAACGAAGTCACTTAACACGAGTTCAATTTAAGACTAGTGTTGAATTCACACTTTTTCGCAATTTATCACTCGTCTATAAAATCTTTTTTATCGCTGGGTAACACTTTCGAGAAATTTCTGTTCGATTATCGCTCATAGAAGTCGCACATTTTTATCTCGCTTCTTATTCCTAAGCTGGTTACACCGGCCGTCGTCCCGCGGCTAATATCGCGTCGATTGAAATGTCAAAAAAACCATCGCGTAGCGCAATGCTGCTTTGTATATGCGATGCGCTGGTCTTTCTGGTATTTAAGATAAGGCTCCCGTCGCTTCTAGGCTGTTCCAGGCATTTTCCGAATGTTGTAGAGAGCTGTAGGCAATTCTAGTGCATTTCATAGTGTTGTTCCAAAGTGACATATTTCAAGGGATTCGGACAGCGCGCAATTCCTTCTGCTTATCATTTCGTTACAATGTTCATCACGTCGAATGTGACGAAGTCTACAATTTCACAGCTGTCAATATATATGATTGTTATAATAACGCCAACCATTGAGTGTTTTGGCGGTGGTATCGTCGCCATCAGGGACAACGACTTCTCCGTCAACAGCAAAACGAAGAAGAAGTTACGGAAGCTGTCCATGGAACAGTGAAACATGACACTGCCTCAGATCCACGCAGCAAAAATGCCACATTGCTATTAATATCTTCTCGGGGAATTGCGAACAGCAATAAATTTTGAAAGAATTAACAATTTTTTTTCCCTATTGATCTTTAAACGGTTTTCACGCTTTTCAATATGATTTAAATTTCTCGACGAATGCTATTCCATATAATTTATGTATGGAATAGTATGTGAAATATGGGACCTACGCAGCGCGAACGAGTGAACGCATTTGGAACCAATAAAGGAGGTCGTTTATCTTTCTTTTATTCATTGAAAACTCTTTGTCAACTGCTCGCAGAGGTAGCCGTGTCGGAAAAGCGCGAATCATTTTACTCGGGTTCCCTTC
The DNA here is from genome assembly GCA_016648135.1 of Agrypnia vestita. NCBI lineage: Eukaryota > Metazoa > Arthropoda > Insecta > Trichoptera > Phryganeidae > Agrypnia > Agrypnia vestita. The sequence goes on along the minus strand of JADDOH010007314.1, from coordinate 139,058 downwards.
TGGCCGTACGTTTCCTCTATCTATATTCTTTATCAATATTTTCATTTTAATTTTCGCACTGAGATTTGGTACCCATATTTCATAAAATCTTGTGATCAATATTTGACTCACTTCCTGCCAACAATGACTCTGAAATTTGGCAGATAGACGTATTACGGATGACAGTCTAATAATCACTCGTTAGTTATTTCAAAAAGTTATTTAACGTGCTGATCCGTTATTTTATCGGATCTTGTACAGGCTGGTGACAAATGTCGGTTTGCGTTGTTTTGAAAGTGACGTTAGAATTTTGAGGTTAAAAATTTTACAAAGCTTCTAGATACTTACTTTAGAACCATCTTCCGGTGACGTCATATAGAGTAAAATACACTTTTCTACATCTATGTGAGTTTCTCAAGCCTTATTGTGTTTAGTTACAATATTCGGTCTCGTAGCCAATCGTAAAAAACGTCTAAAAACAAAATAAAATAATTGATTTCTGTAACCTTCTTCTCACCAATTGCATAGTAAGATCTTTACTGTGCCCTCAGAATAATTCTCGCCAAAAATCTTCGATCAGAAAAAATGATTTTTTTAAATAAAAGCCACGAGACCGAATTACTCAAGCTAAACCATCACTGAAACCCTCAGGTTTCAGAAAATCACTCCGGAAATTGACCCTAGAGCCTTATTATTTTTTCTTCTACTTGTCTTATTACCAGACAAATTCTGTGATCATCAGAATATTCAAGACTGCTAATGAATATGGTTCTATGGTTGACATTTTCAATGACAATCTAGTGAAAATTAAGTTAACACTTAAGGAGACGATATTATTTCAATACTAACTTCCACTATTACTATATACATGTAAAGGTTATGTAATATTTTTTATTTTTTTAATATACACATTACTTTATTACATTTAAATTATTTGTAATTTATATTACTGTATTCATATTTTACTGCTTATATCTTTTACTACATATATGTACTTAATATTTTTATATTTTATATTTTACTATTAATACCAGATATTATTCTATATACTTCTTTAATGTTATGTAATATGTTTTTTTTTTATATAATACGTGATACGATTTATATTTTTATATCTTGTATGTACATACTTCTTATACTTGATATTGTTTTTATATAAATATTTGTGTATTACAAAAATTGTTCATGTAAAATCCTGTAATGGGCGTGAACAAATAAATAAATAAATATGTTCTTCTTCAAAAACAGCAAAATAATTTTGTTTGTGGCATTATTAATATAATTAATAGAAATGTACTAAAAAAAACTACAAATGTGGTGAAAGCAAAGTTTATTTCTATTAATTATGTAAATAAATATGTATTTATATTCCACTGATATGTCATGTTTGGGGTCGTTTTTTAGAGTCGCTAACGATGTCTGCCGATTCGTCTGTTAAAAAAATAATTTGTCCGTCTCCCTAGATTACAGTAGTAGTACAGTCCACATGTACATTTTCACGTATATTTATATGTAAACATTGTAATTGGACAATTAAGTGAAGGAACAAGGATATAGAGGTTAATAATTTGGAACCGAATTTGATATGAATAACGAGAGGTTATATAATACGGATGTGTGGTTGTTTGTCTTGGATAATATCACATATTGTTTCTCTGTAGCAGATATTAAGATACGTTTATTAAATGGCAAGGTTAGGCGGATATTGATATCCGAAATGCGAGCACATATCAGAAAATGTACATTACAGATTTATTGTGTACGGAATAAGATTATTCCATATTACTAGAGTACACAGAAGCAATGCTCATAGATTGCTTGTATTTTTTTTCATAAACGATATTTATTTAATTTAAATAAAACAGATATATGTTTCATTGAATTATTTCGAAAATAATGTAAGCTAACTAATTATTTACATTATTAGAGTCAATTAAAGTGGCTGCTAAAGTTGATACTTACACAAGTGCGTTAGAAATTATATTTCTTCGGCATATATAAATAAACCACGTGCTGAGTTGTATATCTTGCGTTGGAACAAATCTGGACAAAATGTGTATGCTCATTTCTCACTGCCCCTATTATGTACTCAGTCTGGGACTCACAAGTGAACTTGGCCAATAGGTATATGAAAAATATATACTCTAATTAAGATAAATTATAGAAATTTCACAGAGAGAAAGCTATTTATATATGAGAAACGTGTATGGAAGTCTCTTATACGATGGCCCAGGGCTTAAAACCTGTATGAGCTGGCTCAAGTGATCACTCTATACAATGCAACATTCATCAATTCTATCGTAAGGACATCCACACATTATCAAATTTTTGAAAATTCTATATGTATGTTCGAATTCTCGGAACCTTCCATATATTTGAGTGGTGTATTCTGGAGACATCTGTAGTCCTTTCTCATTATTTATTGAATTGCATTTAAAAAAACCGAAAAACAGGTCTTATACAGCTCAGGTGTGAGAGCATTTTACTGATTCTATAAATGAATGGGTGCGCAAAATTTGAAAGCGGCTCCCATTTTTGGAAAAAAAAAATCATTTTTATTTTTCCATTCTTGATTTCAATTCTCAATTATTAATTCCTTGACATGTTTTCAACATTTTTAGAGCATGTTTACCATAATTTTTTAGTATGATTTAAAATAGCATTTCATTGTGGATTAAATTCCTTTCTTTGTTACTATCACTTTATCTATATTAAGATTTGATAATTTTAATGCACTGCGCCATGTACAAGAAAGAATTCATTTTAAACTTGAGCATTTTTATAACAATTAATCTAAAATAACATTGTTAAACCCCAGTGGATTAATGCGTGGGTGCTTTCATTTAGTTACGCCCCTGTGATTAATTACATTTTTTTTGTTAAATTATACAAAATACCCAAGCACGAATCTTATGTTTTATTATTATTTATTTTGGCAATGTATAAAACACGAGTTGTAAATAAAACTTGCCGCTAAAACCGGAATAATTACCCACTTAAAAACTAACAGGACTCGCGTATTTTTATATTTCATTTCATTTCATTCGTTCTCCGCGATATTCAGTTTTAAATAATAAAATTATGCAGACAAAAATAAAAAACAGACAATTAGAATAACATCACCCGCTACCAGCTGTTAATGTTATCTAAATTATATTTTCGAGTTGTTTGTTAAGAGTAATTAATATTTTAATCAAATAGTATAAATACCAACACATTTTTATTACGAAGTTGTAATGCTTCATAACATATTCTTTCTAAACGATTAATTTATTTACTCATTAATTTAATAGTGATTGTTTGTACTACGAGGGCTATTTTAAAAATAAGAAAGATGTTTTAAGATACAGCTCTTTAAAAAAAAAATTTTAAAAAATTCGACTGCGACTTTCTAATTAGTTTAAGTAATATAATTCTCGTTGGTAACCAAGCATTTTTGAAACTGGGAGACATATTTGTATAATATATAAAGAAAAGTAAATTTTATGGATCAAATAAACCCTATAGTTCTTATCAGATTTCAATTAAACTTCTCCGAAAATGGTTTTGAATAAGTCCGTCCCTACGCGCCATCTTATTTTAAAATGGAGACTATTCAAAAATTACAAATATTTGATTTTAATTACCTCCGTCATTTTTAAAACTTAGAGAAAAAAGTAAAAAACGCATTCACGGAGAGACAAATTTTACCCGATTGGCCAGCGCTGTTTATCAAAAAGGTCGTCGAATATTATACGACTTTTATAAAATAAGCTCTTACATTTGTAATTTATCCAAAATAAACTAGAAATAAAATCGATTATATCGATGTAGAGATATGTATATCTTTCTAAAAAATATTATTCGAAAAATATTTCATTTCCATCGGGATATTCGACAACTCAGAACTTTTCCAATGCGGAAAACTGCTATTACCAATTTCCCCATATTTATACATAAGAATACGAAAAATTTGAGACTGAGTCTTTCCTGTATGATACATATTTTATTCCATTTTCAAATAGCTATCAACTCTATATTGCAAGAATCCTGTAAACCTTTGAGTAACCCTTGGTAAATACAGGATAAATCAATCAATTTTTTATTAAATCTGAAAGATATTCGATACAGCTTTAATATTTTAATATAATTACGATATATTTACGATAGATACATTTTTTCTGTGTGTCTTTCTGATCAATTCGATAATTTGTTTTTAAATATCATAGAACTATGTTGTGAAAATTGCAAATTCACAATAATTTTTAATTTTTTTAAATTTTCGTAAACATTTTCTCGCATTTCTAGACATTCAATTTATTTATGTAAACACTGCTGTGAACGCCGATTTTTTTTGTGAGACTCATCGTAACATTTTAATGTGTAAAAATACCTTTTGATGAAAAGTATCTGCATTGTAAATGCGCTTTTTTGTATAGTTTTATGCGTGACATGCTCGGAGAAAACAAAGAAAATAATACCGACAAAAAGACGCGCACTCATGACGGCAAGGCCAAACTGACTTACAAAGTTATTCAGTTAAAAACACGCCTTTTTTGGGTACCTACACCTAATATATAAAAATAATATTACATATTCGTTGATAGTTAACCCAGTTCGTAATTATCTTCCAGCACCCTTCGTTTAATTAAAACCCTAAACAATATTAAAATGGTGGGTTATACAGCGGCAGCATCTGATCAAACAGGCAGACACTAAAAAGGAATTTATGGGCAAAGTTTTGGTAATATTTTTATTAATAACTATCAAAAATGTCGAAAGCTCCTCTAATGACCCCCGCACGAGGCTCCATAATAAATCCGCCAACTTGAGCAGAAGTTCGAGTCAATAAATTAACTTTAGTTTGCGTAGCGCAATTCCTTTATGGGAATCTGGATATATTTGCGTAATTTATTGGACTTAGAATATAATGCACACTTGAGTTGGAGAGTTCGATGAATAAGAATGAAATATTATACGCCACGATTAAGAGCAGACCTCATGTTACATATCTTCGTGTGAACAAGTTCGGTAATACTTCAAATTAATCTCCGATTTTATTGTTTAAAAAAATGTGAGCAGTTACATACACGTTCACCAGTTTGAAGACTACAAAGTGTGCGCTACATTTGTAATAGGTACCGAAACGTGAAGAAGACACTTGAGGCCATGACCCACCAGGGGTTGTAGAGGCAAGAATGATGATGAAGTGATGACCGAAACATTATGCACGTCATCTAATTCAATAAACTACAAAATTGTGCATGTACCCAAATATTATCACCTTCTCCAACTAACTACAAGAAGTACGACGACGAGGCAACGATTTCAAAAAATCGTCTTATTTAATCAACTTCGTTAAAATATCGGTCAAAAATTATTAAAATTATTAAAAAAGTCACACTTTAATTTAAAATTTGAATTGTGCGATTTGAAGTTTGTAGTTTGTAATTTGCAGTTTGAGGTGTGTGCAGTTCACTTATGAACGTGTGAGGTGTACACTTCAGTATAATGTAGTACAATATTGTAGTACTTAGTATAGAGCGGATCCGTCACTATTGCCAAGCTAGAACTTATACAATGGGCAGAATTGCGATTACTAATTTGAAAGAAAAAATACATTTTTGAAAAAAAAACATAATATTATATATATAATAAGTATTATGCTCCAACTAGGAGCATAATACCTATTATATATATAATCAACAATAATTTTCTTTGTTTACAACACTAATTTGTTGAAAATACTAACCTGTTTCGGAGTTAACGATGCAGTGTACAGCGTATACTAAAACAAAAAAATCGAAGTAAAGACATTTACAAAATAAACATATGGTAAATAAATTCATAATTAAGAACTAATAAAAATGACCTGTTTATTTATAATATTTAATTTACTTACTAATTAGGTCAGGTACAAGGCTAGGGGTGCGATTTGCACTTCAAACGAATAAGGAATTTGAAATAAAATGAAAAATGTTCATAACGAAGTATTTCGATGTTAACAAGGTGTGAGAAATGGGAATTGACTAGGTACGGAATATGGACCAGGACACGTTAAGCCGGAAGATTGCCCCGTCGTATGCTCGTGTACATCTGAGATCAACAGACAGTCAAAGGGATGTGGGGTCCTTACTCTGCTTGAGCACCGGAGACTGTATGCGCCATTTAATGAATGAATACCTCTGAGAGCAAAGATAATTTGCTACCTTTGACAAGAAATGTGAGAGTACATATATTTTATTTAAATGCGACATTTTTATGACAGAATTTGAATAACAATTTTTTTATGATTCTAGATTATATTAAATATTATTAATATTATAATTTACTAGAGAAAAAATATTAATCTTCAAAAAGAGCAAAATAATATTGTGGTGACATTAATTATATAATTAATAAAAATAAACTTTGTTTTCACGACTAATTTATTGAAAATATCGACATGTTTCAGGGCCAATTGTCCCTTTAACCATTGGCCCTGAAACATGTTGATATTTTCAATATATTAGCGGTAAAAATATAGTATTTTATATTAATTATAAGAAATCTTCAGTAGTATTTTGGTATTTTTTTAAGTATTTCATAATGTGACATTTGAATGCTGTTTTTTTTCCCAAAATCAAGCCTAATCGTACTTTTTATAGAATTCAATTGTCTCGATGGCCATTTCCTGTCAGCGCAGTGCCATCTGTGGAGCGCGCTATAAATTAAAATACTCATAATTGCGTTCTTACTACCGATTTAATTATCGTTCATAATGTTTTTAATTGCCGTCGGTTCACTCCCATAGCTCCAGTTTTCCCATGACCCCTCTATTGTTAGGTAGGCTCGTATCCGTCTCCCCCCATGAGAAAACCTCCGTAGGTAGATAGGCTCTCGGCTATCTCTCGTTAGATTTGATCTTCATCGGCGAGTGTTTCTGCCATGTTGCTCTACAACTTTGTAATTGAATTTTAATTGTAGCGAGACGAAAACTAGTCTCGTGTACCTTGTATAAACTTGCAAGCTTTCACTATACTTGCTAATAAATAATTGATACATTTATCGTGGTGTCACCTCGCGTGTTTTACTGAAAATTTTTTGTAATCGACTGCAACATAAAGTTGATGCTTCTTTGAAAATAGAACAACAGATGTAGCATTTACGCAGGTTATATTATTGATTCTAGATTTTATGTACCTATCCCTTCCAAAATCATGTTTCCTATAAATTTATAGGTCGTATTTCCTATAAAATATCGAATTCAGTAAGTACATTATAAATAAGTATTCCTCGATGACTGCTATAATTTTTTTTTTGATATTGCTGCCTTTGCTTTTATACACCACCTATGTACTCTTATGTAAATGCTACATCTACGCAATATTACATTATTAAAGCAAAATATGCGTTTGAGATGTGGTGTACGAGACGCATGTTGTATATACCGTGGACAGCTAGACTCTCAAATGTCTTCATATTTTACAAGGACTCAAAATCGAGAATTTTAATTATACAAGAATAAATACTTTTAGTATAACTTTGTCGTAGATGTACGCGAGGGAGGTACATTCTTCCGGTGTGACTCATACCCCTCTCCTTAATAACTTGTTAAGTTCATCTCCGTACAATTTTATACTTTTTAGGTTTTGGCAATATATTTTCTGTCGCAATCTCAAGTTTTTCATTATATCCTTTCTGAAATTGCATTTGTTCTTGTCTGTTTTTTAGAAATACTGTAGGCAAGCAATTGATCACATTTTGTGGTCCATATTACTCATCATCCATTAATATTGTTAACGATAAACGTGTGTGGCAATCTTTTTCTTACCTCTATATTAATCTACTTTTCTCAACATTTTGTTTTGTTTCAAATTCTTATTGAACGGGCCTCGATACACGTTCTCGCTTTTTCAAAACAATTTTTTTTTAGCTTAAAACTATTATTACTTATACTTTAACAACACGCATATCACTTTTGTACACATATAATTCTAATATATGTAATTTTCATTTTTATTAATTGATTAATTTTTATTTTCGTCCAGAGAGCAATCCACTTTTTTGATGCGATAGTTACTTTATAATACTACCGCTAGATGGACGCCAGAATTAAACAATTAATTCATTCTATTTGGACACATTTGATAAAACCGATTTTAAATGCAAGAACACATTCATATTTGTGAAGTTGTAATTTTTCAGAACAAAGTTCTGTGAAGTTTTTTAAAACCAAATTAATCAATCAATTAGAAAGATATATGGAAAAATCTAATCCACGAAAAAATATTTTGGCTACTACCGGGATTCGAACCCGGGTCACCTCCTTTTCGGGGCCGGTGCTCTGACCACTAAGCTATAGGGAGCCTTGTAGATTTCCGTGAATATGTCGACCTTATATGTAATTCTCATTTTTATTAATTGATTAAGTTTTATTTTTGTCCATAGAGCAATCGCAATGGTCAGTTTCGTTTGTCGTTTTCCAAGAGTTATCAAATACAAATTAGCTTGTTAGTCTTGTGGTTAGGACTCTCCCTCGTGATCCAAAGGTCGCAGGTTCGAATCTCACTCCAGACCAGCAAGTTACTCCTATTTTCATAGCACAAGCGTTTAGCTTAGTTTGAAAATAGTAAGAATATTGATGTGACACGTATTCCGTGTTCGCATCTCTATTAAAAAAAAAAAAAAAATAAGTTTCACTGCTGAACGTTAGAATTTGCAACAGCTCGTAAATTCTTGAAAATAAATATTTAGTTATTTGATCTGTTCTTAAATTTACAAACTTGACTCACCTAGGGTTGGAAATAGGCCGAAGATGTCCTGGTTAAGTTTTAAATTAAGCAAACATTCCGTATAGAGGCTCCTGGAGCTAATCCGCGCAGGTATTATAATAAGCAGATTTTCACTTTTAATTACGTTAACTGTTTCTTCTGTCTTAAGTAAGTGCTAAATTACTTAAACAAATTTCCCTAAGTCACGTGGAGATAAGATCTTAGTTATTACCGCTTCGGAGGGACGCTTGGCTTTACACAAGTTGGAGACTCTATGCTAATTGAATTTATATACTTCAAACGTATTTACGTGACTTTATTTTCTAAGTTTTCAGTGTTAAGTTGCTAATGCTAATACAAATAGGGATCGTACGGTTGCACCCTTAAATATAACAAATTCCTTCTTTGTCTAGGATTTAAGAGACAATTATTGACAACTTTTAATTAAACATTTAATAGAAAACATAAACTTAGTGTCGTTATATGAGTAGCTTTTTGGTCTTGTTGTTAGGACTCTCGCTTCGTGATTCAATTCGCGGATTCGAAATTATTTAATGAATTATAATTAAAAGCATTATGAACCTCATTCCAGACCAGCAAGTAAGTCCTATTTTCATAGCACGAACGTTTAGTTTAGTTTGAAAATAGTAAGAATATTTATGTGACACGTTTTCCGTGTTCGTAACTCTATTTAAAAAAATAATAATGGTAAACTAACTTAAAAATCCCCTTAGAGTCAAAAACCAAATATGACGGTTTTAAAGGAAAGGCAGCAATATTAACTAACTCATCATCTAACTAGCAAGAAAGCTAGGTAGATGATGAGATAAAATGATTTGGTAATCTTAATATTCAACATAACACACTTCTTATAACATTTGGAAAATCCCGGTCCTTTCTGCAAGTTTTTAATTATTTATTAGGCTTGTATTAGAGCAAATGAATTTATAATATTAAATATAAATTTCTTTAAATATTGTATAACGTTTTAAAGAAAGTAAGTCAATAACAAATCGTCAAAATAAATAGACGTGAACTAACGCATCGCCTTGATGGAAAAAATTATTATGAGTTTGTAAATTTTAAAGCGATAATAAAGAGGTCAACGTAAGGTCAACGTAAATAAGTCGCGCTTTATTACAAGAAGACGTATTTACTTATCATAAGATTTTTTATTATAAGAAGACGTAATTTAAAAAAGTTTGAAAGAAACTTTTTAAAATTACGTCTTTTGTAAAAAATACGTCTCTACTTCTAGGGGATTTAATTTTGCAATAATAAATATTTTAACTGCAGTACAAGCCAATGGTATAGTAAGGGTTGCTCTGGCTCACGGCCTGTGAAGCAAGCTAGCCCTTTGCACTCTCTATCACCGGATAGTTTAGCCGAAGCATGAGTAGACCCTGATTTCTTACCTTTTTCTTTATATCCATATGTGATTCAAAGTTTGTGTATTAATGTGTCAACTAGAACCATCTAGCGGAAGAATATAATGGTAATGACGAATGAGGCGGCGCATGCCTTTTGCAATTCTGCCCGAACCTACGTAACTGAGGAACACCAAGTAAACGCAATACCTAGGTACACAGATTCCACATACGTTTGTACGTGTTTCGCATCGCACGGCGTTCTGGATACACGTTTTCGCTGAACAGACGTGTTACAAAAAGCCGCAAATGTATATTGAAGCGGAATTGAATTTATGCGTTCGAATATACCGTACATTATTTTGTTATACAATAGTACCTAGTTTTGTTTATACAATAATATATTTTTAAATTTTTTTTATACAAATACTTCAAAGTTCTCTTAAAATTTTGAAGTATTTCTCAAGAATTTTTATTATTGTAACATTGTTAATATTTTTCAGTAGCGAAAATTAACTTATATAGGGGCTATTTTACAAAAACATGCTTCTTAAAAAGTAACTAAATATTTACAATATAATTTACAAAAAAGTTATAAACATAACCTATGTCCATTCCTATACTATTACTGGATAAATTGTATTTAATAATCAAATCTGAATAACTAAGTCGTAAACAATTTTTCAATTATTAATTAAAATAAGTAGACTATAATGGGGGGGACATATACAGGGTGTCTCCTAGGTACATAATAGCAAAAACTTTAAGCAATGTTTTTCAAGATTCTGACTCATATTCCGTAAAACGTTGGAGTATCATAAAAATACGTTATATCAAATATTAAAATCTCAAATAAGATGATAAAAACCGCGCAGAAATATGAACGATATTTTTCGCAAGGTTTAAACCATTTTAATTGCCTTCTATCAATGAAAGTTTATTTTTAATGTTCCATATAAATTACTTTCATAGTTTAACGTTTTTCAAAAAATCAGTCCGAAATATTGAAAAAAAATACAAATTTTGATGTCGATCATCTCCTTAAGTGTTGACATTTCAATCAAAGTGTTTTAAAAATATTTTCCTATAAAATTTTGTATCCAAAATTGAATGAAGAAGACTTTTACAAAGTTTTATGCTACTAGCTATGAAACATTTACCTACTGCTCACGCAAGTGGCAAGAATAGCATTTAAAATTAGTAGCTTGTTGGTCTTGTGGTTAAGACACTCGCCTCGTGACCCAAAGGTCGCGGGTTTGAACCTCACTTCAGACTAGCAAGTTTGTCCTATTTTCATAGCACAAGCGTTTAGCTTAGTTTGAAAATCGTAAGAATATTGATGTGACACGTATTCCGTGTTCGCATCTCTATTTAAAAAAAAAAAATTGCACGTGCTACCGTGCCGAAACGTTGACCTAGGTTTCTACAAGAAAGTCACCTTTAAACGCGTAAAAGCTAACCTACATCTAACAGAGACACGACACCATAATACAGTTTCATATTTAAATATTGTGCACATAAACTTTCAACAAAGAATAGACTCGGGATCTTCTAAATCATTTTCGAAAAAAGTGATTTTTCGGAAGTTGTATCACACATTTTTCTAGCAATCTTAACTAAACGTTTTAAAAATAAGAAAAACAAAAAGTGAATAAATAACCGTTAACAAGGATACCTAAGAAACTTAAAAGCCCAGAGTACAAATAAAATAAATCGGTGTTTGTATTTATTTTGGTGTTTCGTGTACATTTTTGCAGCCTTCCATTTCCTCTTTTACATTTCTCTTCCACACGGTATCTTAATTAGCTTAAAGCCATTATGGAGCCATAAGTCTTCACGTTCCCGACAACCATCTTCGGTAAGGTTGGCGCAGGCAGCTCCGTCTCCCAGAGCAGGAACAACCCCCTATGGTCACGCCCATTGGAGAAGGGTGCTCAACGCTTCGGAGTGAGACATTTTCCGTGGCAGTGAAAGGCGGTTTAGGAATAAATCAATGATTGTCTCTTTCAAGCAGTCATCCGGTGACATATGAGAAATGACTAAATATAAATAAATTTCTCGAAATTTATTAATTTTTTCCTTCCTTAATTATTCCTCCAATTCTAGTAAATATATTATTTTTATTGCTCAAACGCTTGAGTGTAATATGTTTTGGCCACACTCAACCTAGACTGAGATTTTTGTCATTAAAAATTTGATGATCATAAATTATATGGAAAACAATAATGAGTGTTAAACTGACTCATTTATATAATAGAACTTAACAGCTGATACAGAAATGCATGCCATTCTTAATTTGTTCTCGGTACCTATATCACTATAGTATTTTCCCTCGCTCTTGTGTAGCGTGATGTTTGTTTTTAATAATTAATTCTTTATTTTACAAAGCATCTTTACCCTTTCGATATATATATCAGATCATCAATCATTGTATTCTGACAGTTATTGTATAACATTGTAACGCCGTCAATTTTGATGTTTTTAAGTTTGACAGGTTTTATATTAATGAATTCAATAAATCAGCAATCTTTAAAATGTAAACAAACGTTAAGTTATTCACGATTTGTAAATAACTTAACTTCTATTTTTATACTTGTATATCTTAAGAATATGTGAAAGAAAATATTTTGACACTAAAAGAATAATAGTACTTATGCATTTTTCTTTCTTAACATTTTAGACTTAACCTGAAGTGGAAGTGATAAAGAAAACTTTTCTGTTTGATATAAAAACTAAAACAATATCTATGCCGACTCACACATACTAAAATCGATTTAAAATAAAAATGCAGCAAATTTCTATTTGAACATCGAACAATTACTCCAAAGCCTCTGTCCTCTTCACTCGCATTAGAAAAACGGCTGTCCTCCTCGCGTCATTACTTTTTTAACTCGACGGCCGACACACGAGACGGCCCCGGCGGCTCGGTTCGGCGCCCGGACCAGGTGACCGTTACGATTGTAATTTGCGCGCGGCCCCGCGCCCGCCGCTGTAGTTCGACCCGTGGCAGCCTTTCATCTTTTGATCCAGGAAATGTGTTTTTCTCTCTAGATACTTTATAACGATCATTATTGCGTAAACTTTTAACTCCCCTTCCGAGCGAGCGCGCCCCACTTTGACGTCTCACATTAAACGGTCGGATTGTTAGTACATCCCGTAGCAAATAATAATAAAATGTTAGCAGCCGCGGTTCTTACCAAACACTCCCAATAAATTTTTAAACATATCTGAAATAATTTTTTTTTATTGAAGTTACCTTCTTTTGGCGTACTTTGGGTAAATTTTTATTGTAACGGAAGTTGCTCACACGCAGCGTGCGCATTGTAGCGGAAATGCTTGTAGCGGAAAGCAGCATGCAGCGGGAATGCGAGACCACTAAATGCGCGCGCATCTATTAAACTGTCAAAAATGAATGAATTACATAGTGTTCCAGTAATATAAATAATGTGTTGTGTATGTGACACTTGAAATTACATAGTATTCCAGTAATATAAATAATATAGTGTCGACCATCTTAAATCGAGTATTAATCATAAAAATGCTCAATTCAAAAGCTGACGAATGATCGGTTATTGAATTGAAAATTATAACTGTTTATGGAATTGCAATTTCAGGTAATTTATTTTATTTATTTATTATATGAAATTTAAATTTATAAAAAATACGGATTAAAATAATCACAAAATATGTCATTTATGCAAAAAATTAAATAATATATATACAAGCATGTAAATTGTACTTTCGTACAGCATAATTAAATTAAATAAGTAAAATTTATAAATTTTAAATATTTTCCTATCAATTCCTTATTTATGATAATTCTCATAAGCACAACAATCGCAAAACACATAAAGGCTAAAGTGCATGTTAGTTAGCCTTTACGTTGAGAGTGCCTAACACACATGTGAAGAGTATTCTGTGAAGGTGTTGGTGTCTAAATAATAATATGGTTGTGGTGTGTAGTGATATTTATATGCTACTGTAGTAGTTGTCCTGACGAAGAGACGTGTTACGTCTCGAAACCGGTACACAAAAAATTAATTTTTGTGATTATATTAGGTCCTTACGTATGAAATTGGTGTTTAGTATGGTAGGAACATTAAGCCGATTTTTTTTTTATTATAATATATTTATTTAATCAAAGTATGTACCATTGCTATCTATGCACTTTTGCCATCTCATAGGTAGTTCATCGATCCCTTTACTAAAAAAACCATTCGGACGGGAATCAATAAAATCTTTGAAGGCGGTTTGGACTGCCCATCGGAGTTGAATTTTTTCCTTTGCAATAAGTTATCCAAATTTCGAAAAAAATGGTTATCTGTTGGGGCAAGGTTCGGAGAGTACGGTGGATGTCTTAGACATTCCAATTGAAGCTCCTCTAATTTGGTAGCTGTCGGTTGTGCAGTGTGTGGTCTAGCGTTATCATGAAGCAGCAGTGGCCTAGAGCGATTAACCAGCCTCGGTTGTTTAGCAGCTAGCTTTTCCATCATGGTTTGCAGTTGCTGACAATAGACATCTGCCGTAATCGTCTGGCCAGATTAAAGAAAACTGTAGTGAACGACACCAGCACTAGTCCACCAAACGCTCACAAGTAACTTTTTTGGAGTCAATTTTCGCTTGGGACATGGTTTGGCTGGTTCGGCAAGGTTCAGCCATTGCGATGAGCGCTTCCGATTATCGTACAGGATCCACTTTTCATCACAGGTAATGATTCGATTTAAAATCCCTTCATTATTGTGCCGGTTGAGTAATGCAACGCAGCAGTCAACGCGCGTTTGTTGATTTGCTTCACTCAATTCGTGAGGTACCCACCTTTCAAGCTTTTTCACCTTACCAATTTGCTTCAAGTGGATTAAAACAGTTTTATCACTAACACCGCAGCCTGCAGCTAACTCGGATGTGGTTTGCGATGGATCCGCTTCCACAATAGCCTTCAATTCTTCATTATCAACTTTGGTCTCCGGCCGTCCACGGGGCTTGTTCTGCAGGTCGAAATTTCCAGAACGAAAACGTTGGAACCAAAAACGCACTGTGTTTTCTTTTGCGGCACCGTCGCCATACACATCATTAATCCTTCGAGCCGTTTCTGCAGCACTGGTGCCACGGTGGAACTCGTAATCGTAAATAACGCGATATTTCAAGTTTTTCATTTTGTAAACTGAGTGACGCAAAGAAAAAAACAATTGAGGAAAAAACAAATGAATTATAATTTTCAAAACACAAATACATGAGTAAATAGCTGTATAAATTTGGATTTGGAATTCCTAACCAAAGAGAAGATATTTGAGATCAAATTTGCCAGTACGGCAAAACGCCAATTTCATATGTAAGGACCTAATATACTAATATAAATAACATTTTGATAACAAGTTTTTTAACATCCCGATGAAGGAACCGGACAGATTATCTAAAATAACTTTACAAAAATACCTCACATTTTTATTCACTCAATGTAATAAAATTACTTTGCCTCCTTAGCGGTACTAGTTTTCATTTGAAAAACCCGGACTTGGTAATGTCCACTTCAGTAACAGTAATAATAATAATTCGTAGTCAGGAAAACGTTGGCATGTTTGGCTCTTTGACCCACGTTGAATGTCGCAAAAGAAGAATCTTTTATAAAAGATAGACATTAAATTAATGTATACCGTTATATGTATATTGTTGGGTGTAATCTATGAGGAAGAATTTTTATGAGCCCTTTAAGAAATTCTTTGCCCTGTGATGTGAGCGGCTAAGCATATCGCGCTAAATATTTTTATTTTCAGAAAATATTTTTCGTTAATAATATTTTTGGAGAAAGATATGAAAGAGATTTGGAATTTGACTGCAGTATTTAATGAAATACAGAAAAAGTTTGTCACGTCAAAGTAATAACAAGCCTTTTGTAGGTTTGTAGGTCCTACGTTAACTCAAAGAATTTCAAAGAGCGTAAATAAAAGTGCCCGAATATTTTTTCATATTTGGAGGCAAATGAAATACTCAAAATTAATTTATGCTTTAATTCAATAAATTAAGTCACTGGACACAAATTTAACTAGAGCGTAATTCACACACAATTTTTATTAGTCACACGTCTGTGGAACACTATCTATTCGTCTTCTAGTATATTCGCCCATCTGTGGAAAACTTTTGCATGTCGTTCGAATCGCGTTGATTCGCTAGTTACTCAGTTTTTGCTGTTTCTATGATACTTGTGGTCTTTGTGAGCTGTCAAAAGCTTAAGAAAATCAAACAAATATATTTTTATTTATATAATTGTTGTGGAAATTCAGAACTGGAGAGAGCTGGCACAAGAGCGAGATGAGTAGAGGAAGACTCTTGAGGAGACCAAGACCTACCAGAGGTGGTAGAGCCAAAAGTGATGATGATGATAATTGTTTATATATATAACATATTTTTACAACTAATGTTGTCGATTTCAAATTCGATACCTTGGCTACAACTGTTTAACTATTAACTGCCAACGATATTTGATGTGGATTTATCAATTAGATCGGGGTTGATTTTAAACGTGCCGGCTTAAAATATCTATAAAAGTGGAAACACGTCTTCCACAAACATTTGAAAATATAAATAACTAAGTCATTGAAAATCATGTTTGATCCAATCTCTGCAAGGACGAAAAGCGCGTGTAATCAAGCTTGTAGCTTGATGTAACACAAAAAATAGTGTGATAATCACGGTATTAACAAGGATAAATATATGATTTTGTCTTCATACTATGTATTTTTTTCGTATTGAAAAAAATAAAATAAAAAAATTTTCGCACTAGGAAATGATAAAATTAGTACGTTTTACTATTAACTTTGTAAACATATTTATCACATTGTGCTTGACTCATTGAAATCAAAATCCACTCTGTTATTTTTTTTCTTTTTCGCTCATTTTTCCCTCTCAGTCTCAAAGGTCAGAGGCCATCGATCCGAGTCGGAAGACTGGGGAAATAAAGAACATTTCCATTTGGGTTTCCTCTTGCGCGTTTTCGGTATACACGCTTTTATATAGCCGTGCTGTTAAATTTATCTAACCTACTAGTTAAACATAAGAGCTTATCAATCTTTATTATATTATCACTCAGTTACATTACAATTACAAACTACAATTTTTAAACGCGTGGTTATGACACAATATATATTTTTAATGATTTACTTATCTTTAAATAGTCCATACGTAAGTGTATAAATTTGCTCTAATACAGTCGATTTCGCTTAACTAGGCCGCTGGTTAATCTGCTTGGGCCAAGGAACGGAAACCATGGGACCAAATCGGCAAATAAATTCATTAAGCAAAGCCCAGAAAATGGTATTGAGAGTTCTTCATAAAAAGCCATTTCGTTTTCCTTCAGAAGAACTTTTCAGAGAATGTCACGTCCTGGACATCAATCAAACATATTTACTCAACACTTTAAAATATTTTTTCCGACATAAACAAGATCACCAACAAATAACTCACTCACATTCAACAAGGGCACAGGTGAACTGCAACTATCTTGTACCAAAATTCAAAAAAACTTTTTCACAAAGATTTCACCTCTTCCAAGCACCAAAAACATTCAATACTCTTAACACTAAACTTAAAACATGCCATAGTCTCGCGTATTTTTCTTCTAAAGTGAAACTCTGGCTGCATGAAAAGGGAAGGAAGCATGCCCAAAACCTATTAAAAGCCATCATATAAACTAAATTTAAAATATACTATTCCTACAAGAACATTTACTGTCACTTACTGTCTTACTGTTACTGTCATCTTTTTAAATACTTTTAATTGTTTTATTTTATTTTATTTTATTAATATCCTATTCAGATCATTTTTTTTCCTTTGTCTATAATATAATTAATTAACACCATTATTAAATTGTAAGCATTTAATTATTACTATTATTTAATTTTAATTGGCAATAAGATTTATTCACAAATGTTATATAAATAATAAATATTCTTGAACATTATACTACTGGAAAAGCACTGTCTGCTATAATACAGTAAATTACTAGTGTAGCAGGCAGGGCGTCAAATCAATTTAGTGTTTACTTGCTGCCAAGACACTCAACAACAATGAAAAAAGCTTCATTAAATTTTGTAAACACTGTAAACATTGTAACATTGAACATTGAATGAACATTTGAATTTGAATTTGAATTTGAATTTGGATATGCTGCATTGTAGATATTTCTTTATCCATATATCCATATATCTCAATAAGTAACTGACCTTCTGTTCTGTCTTGAACAGACCTGTACCGGAGAAAGTTGCATGTCAGACATAGAGGAGAGACTCCACGGAAATAGACATGATACGGCCATAAATTATTTTTTTATATATTTTTTTAAATAAAATAATAGTTAGCACCATAATAAGTACCTTTAATTTTTTTAATAATTTATTACCTGTATTAATCATAAATTATTCATCCCTTATTGGTATAGAAAGCGCTGATCTGTGGAAAAAGGGATAATTCCTACTTTGTTGTGATTTTGTGCAGAATACGGGTAGTATGCACACCTTATTCAGAAAATTTTAACACCAGTTTTTAAAGCAGTATATATATATGTACTAGCTGTAATTCGTACTTTTACATGTCGGTTCCTAAAAAATAATTATTTATATACTAATACAAAAATAAAAGTTTTTATAAAAGGAGTTAAGGACTTCACAGAGAAATAAGGACGGACAGATAATGAAATTATAATTATTGGGTGGGTTGGCGTAGTTTCAATTTATTATCTCCTTTTTTACAGTTATTTTTGTTTAAATATCGCCAAAATGAATTTTTTCAAGATTGTACTGATCCGAGTATAGCTATTTTTTCTTAGTGTTGTTCTCATAGCTCAGAGCAATACAAAACATAAGTACATAATTACAAGGAGTTTGTCAACAACAATATTTGGACGATTTCAAGTTGTGTTTGACTCATGGTAGTTGGTTTCTTCTCATAATATTGACCTATCTTGTTATCTGTATTCAAAGTAAACCCGTTCGAAGACATCCACCATTTGGCCTTCCCCCTACAAGAGCAAATCTCAACTCGGATGAGTTTATTACCAAACTTCATCTTGTTCAACCAGTCTGCAAAGGTGTGTGTCCGAAACTTTCAATTGCAACTCTTGATTCACTGGTGTCAGTGAAATCAGTGATTGAAAACTGTGACTGTGATTTCATTTTCTTCTTCTTCTTTTTTTACCTCTTATCCTATTTGGTCGGGGTACCTGCACCGCATAGGAGGTTCAAACTCTTCCTATCTCGGGCTGCGCTCTCCACGTCAGCCCAATTTATTTGGAACTCCTTTTCATAATAATTAATTCTTTTAGACTTAAATTAGTATCTAAAAAGCAATCTTAAGTCAATTTATTTTGCACTTTCTGGAACACGTACAGGTATGTTTAGATCACTTGCTCTCGTTGTGTAAATGAACTCCATATAAAGCTACCATTTGCAAGCATAATAAAATTGACTTTATAGCAAACATTCGTACTTGCTTTGGAAGATTCCATTAGATGGTGTCGTTCAAGTTAACAATATTTACAGAAAAAAATCACATTTCATGATATTTACAAGTAGTCAGTCAATGTTAGTGATTTTTAATTAGATATTAGTGATTGATTCAGAATCTGTGATTTGAACTCAACTCTTCAGTTAATCGTTATGTCATTATCGACATCATCATTATCAGTCGTATTTTATTCAATGCTCGATGAAGGCCTCCTTATGTATTTGCCAGTTTGCACACGTTCATAAACATTTTCATGAAAGATTACCCATTGATGAGACTTTTGTCAGGTCCATCATCCAATATCTGCTTTTTAATAATAATTTCGTTGTCTGTCGGTCTGTATGTGTGTCTGTAACTTTTTTTATCAAAACTTTTAATTTTTCTTTTTTCCCTTTTCTTCTTTTTTATTATTTTTTTAAAATTATTAAATAAATACTTATTCTTTAGGAAACGACATGTAAAAGTACCGCAATTTTTAACTAATCACAGCTAGTCCTAATAAAGATCCATAACAGAATAGTTAAAAAAATGAAATTTTAATTAAATGACTAAAATTCGTTTTTTTTATTACGAAATATGTATAATTACGAAATATTTTTTAATTAGCGAATTGTCCTGTATGACGGTGACGATATTGAGTAGCTTGTTGGTCTTTTAGTTAGGACTCGTGGGTTCGAACCCAACTCCAGACCAGCAAGTTTGTCATATTTTCATAGCCCAAGCATTTAGCTTAGTTTGCAAGTAGTAAGAATATTGATGTGACACGTATTCCGTGTTCGCATCTCTATTAAAAAAAAAAAAATATTTTTTAAAATGTGGTAAGGTTTATTTCAAAAAGTCAATTTCGGTTAAATAATTGTTGAATTAACACAGGAAGTATGCATTGATTGAACACTTTCCGTATAAGGAAATGTACCACTTCATTAGTATAAATAATCTACGCGTTGTAACGTAGAGAGTTATTAATAAACGCTTAACATGTTCAAAGAGACGAATAATAAATTACCTTAAACCACGAGAAGAGCAGCACATTCGGGAAAACTGAATCACGTGCTAAGCACGTATCAATCACAGCATGACGCGCGCCACGTTCGCGGCACGATTTCCGCACGGGCCGGGAGCGTTTAGTGCGGTGCGCGGTGTGTCGTTATCGCTCGCTGACACGGCAAAAAGTTCTTTGGGGATATCTGCTGGAACGGCAATATTCCTATCGATACAATGTGTTTGAAATATCGCTTTTGATATTTCTCTTTCTGTAATAATTGATTTTGCGCGATCCCGGCTCGGCGCCTGGAGAATAATCTATCCGAGTTACGTTTGCCCACATAGCAGATATGCGAAACCCATTTACCAGCTACGAAAATCTTCAACCGAAAACGCTTTGTCTCGAATCACGTGAGAAGAATTAATTATTTTATTTTATGGAACCTACTCTCATCTATTGTATAGAAGTCCAAATAAAGCCTACGATTTTGGAACGTCACTATTTTTTTTATTATAATTACTCCCTTTCTTTTAACTCGTGGCGTCTGCTTGCTTGCTTGCTTGACGAAAAAACTTTGGATCGATTTTTAACCCTTTTCCCGTTATCCAATCGAGCTGAAACTTTGCAAGCAGACTCGTGACGACGATCAAGAAGATCTATCAAATTTTCGTTAAAAAAATTAATAATTATAGTATAATTTTGGAATTTTTCAAATTTTTAATGGTTTTTTCAGATTCCGACCCATCTGGTAGACACGGAACCTGATTATAGTATAATTTTAGATTTTTGGAAATTTTTTATTTCTCCCTTTCGTAGCGTTGCCCGACCGAAACCCAACGCGTAGGTTAAGCGCCAAACCAGTTTACATTAGTAAATGAGAAAGGGAGTATAATAAAAACTTGGTTTTTATGGGTTAGTTTTTTTTAACATTAAGGAAACAGTACCTATTACCCCACTCTTCACTGCTCCAGATACATCACCAACCCCGTTATCATCTATCCTTTGGCATATAAATATAAAGTAATCAAAACCTGATGTATGATGAGATGTAAATAACAAATTTATTATCAACAATGCCTAAAGGCAAAATGCATTTAGAGTTGCGGCAAAATCCATTTCTTCTGAAAAAAATTTGTAATAGGTCTAAATAAATTACTTTCCCTGTTAAGGGTATAGGTACAATATAATCAGTTAATCGTTAGAAAAATCTGTGGCATCCTACATTAGATTGTGTATTTCGACACTTCAATGTCGAAAAATTGAAAAAATACGATTTTGATGACAGCATCAGGGGCTTAAACGAGATCCACAGTTTAAATTGAGCGTAGTTAAGCAGAAAGCATCTAAACAAAAAAAACATGGAACTGAGAAAATAGCTTCTAAAAAATTGAACCTACAAAAATCCAATACGTCGATATTGAATTAATTATTGAATATTTTTTGCACAGAGCTCATTGTAGAGATGTTTTTTTTTAATGTGATTATAAGAAAAAATCTTTTATTTACGAAGATATGGCGCGCTATATAGGCTAGATTATTTCTACAAAATGTCTAAGTGTACGAAAAACAGTAGGCTATTTTTTTCTACGTGGGTTCTACGTTCTATGAATTTGATAATGTATGACGTAAAAAGTATTATCAGAGGCATAGAAATCGTTCAACCCCCTTAGATGTTTTCTACAAAATTATTATCGTGTAGTAACAGTAGAATTGTAAGTTGTACAATAATACGTCAATAGCACATGGATGTTTTAAACAAATATTTTTGTTTGACAAAGATTAATACATTTGATGGCGCAGAAAATAGTCAAACCTTTTTTTAGTTTAAACAGTTAATCATTAAATTAATTATGTTAAAAAGTTAAAGTTATGGCCTCGATGTGGGTAAGAAAGTATTGAATTCACAAAAAGGTATTTTCTTGGACGTTTTCAGCACATACAGATAAAAGTTTTTTCACAGTTTTTACAACAAAAACCAATTTTTGCCAGAAATTAAAATTTTAGTGTAATAGTTGAGATACATTTTTTACTTTAACGTAAATAAAAATCTTTTTTTTTCAAAATGTGCGGTAGTTACACGTATGCGTGCTAAATTTCATCATGAGTTTTTGGAACAACTCTCATTTGTCAAAAATCACAAATTTTAAATTTTTCGTATCGTATATATTTTTTTAATAGAATGCGTGTCGCGTCAATATTCTTACTATTTTCAAAATAAACTAAAAGCTTATGTTGTGAAAATAGAACCAACTTGCCGGTGTTTTGGAATGGGGCTCGAACCACCGACCATCAGAGCACTAGGCAAGCGTCATGACCACAAAACCAATAAGCTACTTGAGCACCAAGCTACAAACTTAAGATTAGAATATTTAGTTCACTTCCATAGATGGCGCTTAATGTGGTTGGAATCGTTGCAAGATTGAAGCCTTGACGCAAAATTATTATTAAGAGTAATACAAACCCATAGTAGAATTTTCAAAATCGATGGAAGCACAACTGTTCTAGCTGCAAGCTTTTTAACATAGAACTATTCTGAGGCTGTTTGGGGAAACGAAAGCCTAGAGAATTGTATATGACATTTATTTTGTTTAAATTTTGTTACCAATGGGTACAGTTTGAATGAATTTCTAGACTCCGAGTGACGGGCGATGATAAGACAAGTGTGATACTTCAGATATTTGGTCTGAATCGTATCGCGACGCCGTGCCGATTGCACTAAAGCCGTACAAATTCACCGAACTCCCCCTTGCTTCTTACGCGTCTTGTGCACATGATTTGGAATACGTCAAAACACATTTTTCTTTTTTTCAATGATGTATATATCGTTGATACAGAATTTCGAACATCGTACGTACCATTTCTAAATATACAAACGACTTCAAAATCTCTTCTAGCCACAAACTGCAAGAATTAGTACATATTAACACATTAACATATCCAATTATTGCAACTCAAAAAATTGCTATAAAAGTAATCCTCAAAACCTCAATTTTAACAAGGACAGATGAAATATTCAACAAATTCGATGTATTCGAAATGAAACAAATTTATGCGAATACTCCTCTTAAATACACAAAAATACACAGATCAAATCAACTCAAACAATAATTACCACACGGTTAAAAAAACTCAATCTACAAATCCCAAAGTTGCATACCACGTATGGACATGGACATAACTATTTTGGACCCAAATTACTTAATTGCATGCTTGACGAATTAAAACAATCAGGGCTAACCACAATTTACAACCCTAACATAAAATACAAAATAAAACAGTGGATGCGAAACAAAGGGAGAGATAAAATAAGCACACTTACACAAACACACTAACACACTATAATCTTATATATATGATATATTTTCTATTATGTTACTTTAAACACTTTATTATCTATTTACTATGTACTTACATAATATTGTAAACTATGCCTGTCTCAACACAGATATTTCTAGTGAGACAGGCACAGTACAACCAAAATTTTATACTTAAAATTAAATAGAAATAAATAAATAAAATAACAATTTTAAACACTTTAAAACTTGTGAAAAACCGATTCTCTCTCACAATATAATTACATCTTCTGCTGACGTTACATTTTCCACTATTTCAAAAGTTTGATTCAATTAATAAATAAATTTGTGTGTGTTATAAATTTCAGCCTCCTTAAAGTAAGTCCTTTATTCGAAATCCCCATTCAATTTACCTTTTGAAGGTTGAAATAAACTCTCGGTATAATCTAAAAAGCTTACCATTCCATCAATAAACTATGCTCTGATAATGTTTAAGGGGTTTAAGGCAGGGGACGGATATTTATGCGAATTTGCTAAGTCTCTGAGCGATTTTGCTTTAGATTATCGCAATTCAATACAAAAAGTATGGCATATTTATTGGAGATTTTATCGCCCAATCCGCGCTGTGAACAAGGGACCCTTTCAAAAGAAATTTTCGCAAAAGGGGAATTTTACTCCGGGTAAAAATGTAAATATATTTATTGAAGACTTATGTACCGGAATATAAAATGTTTGATGGATTTGTCAGAGGAGCGACTTTCGATTCGAATGATCCGAAGTTTGAGTAATACTCTGAATCTAATCTTGTTTTTATTTTATTTTCTGATTTACCTACATTATATGAATAAATACTCCACTGGAGTTGATTTATTCTCAAAATGTTAATTGTAGTTTTAGATTCAAATTTCCAATTCGCTTTCCAAATATTATAGTTTTCGGTGTTCGTTAACATTAATGTAATTTCGATCTAAGCTTATAATTAATTGAATCAACAGTTAAAATAGCAAGGGTTAACCCATTATTGCAAAATATTGGCAATATCCATGACTGCGTGATACAGAATTATTGTATTCTCGTTAATAGAATGCGTAGCTTATTAGTTAAGGGCCGGTAGTATGAACTTGGTTTATTGTAATTTTTCGTTTAAACCATCGATAATTGCGTTTTACATCAATCACACAGATTGTTATAATCCAAGTTGATTCAACCGGCCCTAAAACACTCGTCTACTGACTACTAGACGAGTATTCGAGGAGACCATTAAGTTAGTTTTGTTTTCTTATCACAAGCGTATAACATAGTTCCAAAATGGTCAGAATATTGATGTGACGAGAATTTATTCTACGAATCTTTTTTTTTAAAGTAAAAATTAAAAAGTATTGTAGATGTTATAATTATATATTATTGAGAAGAAATATGTTAACCAAGGTCATTTAAACTCAATATGATGACATTTAAATCGGTTAAGTATTTATTTTAAGTCCACGTGGAAACATATCGGATATATAAAATAAAAAATTGAGACAAATCAGTATACGAATGAACATAATACAATAGTTTCTAAGAGATACAATAAGCCTGGTATTCAGGAAAATGTCCAAATCTCAAAAGCTATGATGTACATAGATATTCAGCAAAAATTCACAGGAAATTAAAAAAGAACAAAAATGTCCAAATTTAAAAAAAACATCAAAACCGTAATTTGCGTTGCGTTCAGTTATATAGTTTATTTTTTATATTCGTGACGATATTCGGCGATTACGAATATTCGGTAAATATCTACTATTTAACTGTAATTTCGGACATTTTATACGACGTTTTGTTGGATACTTATCCGTCGTCATCAGGAGGACGACCTTTACCCGCGGAGGTGGATAACAACCTTAACTCTTAAATATCTACTATTCGGCGAATACGAATATTCGTATTCGTTGCATCACTATTTTAGTATTTTTAAAAAAATATTTCTAGATCATTATTCGTTACTTGTCGCGGATAATATTTGTGCTATAGGGTATATAAAAAACTAGGGGTGCAAAATACTTACAAGTGCGCGGCCGCACACCCGCACGCCTTAAAGGGAACGTCTGTCTGGAGCGGTTTCTGGCGATATAAAAGAACCCCCGCGACACGGTTCCGGCTCGCGGCCGCGCGGTCACCGTGACGGCCGCGCGGCCTGCCTCGCTACCCGCGGTGGGAAAACCGCCGGCCGTGACCGCCCCCCCCCTCGGCCGGGGTCAGAGGTGTCCGCGTGCGGGGCTCGCGGACTCGCGGACTTCCTTCATCTTCGACTCCGTGGAACGGAAACGTACCTTCACCAACACACTCCCGGGCGTGCTCCTGCTCGCATGAGGTACACCCACGTACGTCACAAAGTGTATACATTATTTTGACCTCGTTTTATGAATAACAGTAAAATAATAATATCATTAAATTGCGTGAAAAACATTGTGAGTTTAATAATATTTATATATTTTACTACTTATGTTTCGAGGGTAACAGAATCTATCATTTTTTAATCACTTTCTTTTTTTGTATCTACATTATATATTGTATTTTATTTTACTTCATACTAAGTTTTTTCTTATTACTTTCTACATATTACTTATTGTATTTTCCTGTGATTTCTGTATTTATATTGTAAATATTATTTCATTTTTTGTCATGTTATGTCTGTGTAGGAACCTACGTAGACAGTTATGCTTCTTTTTTATGATGTAAAAGCCTACATATATTATGAACATAATAAATATATATAAATTATATATATATATTTATAAATTCATTTTATTTACAGTAAAGATAGCGATAGTTTTTTGCAATGGTATTTCTCTTCTACATATTATAAATGTAATAATATATAAAACGTAAATAAATAATTTATGTATCCTGGCGTCATCTAGCGAGTTTTACTCAAAGGTTTTTGTAATTAATTGCGTAATATAAATTTGCTGTCTATTGCAAATAGAAAAATAGATTTTTTTCATTAATGAAAGACTACATTATAAATATTTTAAAAATTTCTGTATAAGATAATTATGGAAATATCTTGAATTATTCACATGGCGAAATTGGTTTATTGCATTCTCGCGAATTGAAGATATTTCGAATCCGTTTCCTGGTGGAAACCAAATATTTTTTCTATAGATGGATTTTTCTGTCAATATATATTTTTAATTTATTCATAATATTTTTTTTTACGGTAATATATTTCAATTAATTTTGAAAATTAATTAATGTTTTTTATAGTACATGAATAAATAAAAATCAATTCTGCTGCTCTTAGCTCGTCTCACATGCAAATGAATGATATTCCTTATAAAAATATTGTGTAACAAGTTATATAATACTTCAGTTTTCCGCTGAGTTTATTTTCCATAGTTAACCAACCCGTTTTAGAACGAACCGTTCCTTCAAGAGAGTAATATTTAATTTTTTTCATAATTAATGCTAAAACTTATATTTATGAGCTTCCTCACAAAGAAGACCAATTACCTCCGCGCATGAGTGGATGAATAATGAAAAAAAAAAACACTTTTACCTCTGGGTTAATTGTCGAAGTTTAATTATGTGTAAAAATATTGCGAAACTTAAAAAAAAATTATTATGTGAATATTTTATGTATTCTAACTAACTAACTAACCATCACGCCGTTTCCCCCCAGGGGTAGGCAAAGGGGATTGAACGTCACACTCTTCTATCCTGGCACACCACTTTTGCTCCGGCCATATTCATACATCTTCTCATACAAGTTCTACGGTTGTTGCGTCTACGGCTTTTAACAGGGCCATCCTCAAATATTTGTAGTATCGGATGTATTCGGTTTAACATATATGCTCTTTTTTTCAAAAGTAGAATTACAGAAAAAAAGTATAAATAACAAAAAGTGGAATATCGCATAGTCACTAACTCCCGTAGTCTGTATTAAAAAAATTGATAAATAAATTATGATTTCAGGTTCGTTGGCCGGCCGATCCAACATCTTTTTCAAAAAATTTCGTTACTCTCTTAATATTGGACAAAATAAAAAAGTAAATAAGATGTTTATATTTATTGTCTTCAAACCACACTGAAGTTTTTTTACTTCGAATATGGTGCTAAGATAAGTGTTACGTAGTAATATGCCGTTGGGACTGAACTATGAACTATGAACATCTGTTTCTAAGGCGAACATCGTAATCACTCAAATCACACAAGCTAACAATAGAGTTAAAAAGCAATTTCAACATTGAAAACGTGTTCCCGTTTCTCAGGGAGTTCCACAAATTTTCAAGCTTCATATATACGCGAGCTTCGACTTTTTAGTTACGTCTTCTAGAAGATATTATGCTATTTTTTGATTAATAGTTATCTTACGTATTGCACAATCATTATAAATCTATGATGATGAGCGAATCTATCGATTTCTTACATAATTATTTATACTAATAAGGTAGTATCTATGTATATACAAAGCTCCAGCAAGTACTGCGTAACAGAGATAATGAAATATTTAGTCATAATTGATATTATTATGAGAATTAAAAAAGTACGAAATAATTTTATATACCATACTCGATCAAACTTGTATCGAACATACATATAATATATATTTTTACAATATTTTTATACGTATGTTCTGATTATGTATTATAGTTTGCCACTCTATAAAGTTTTCCATAAACGTTTCCAATTTAAATAGCTTCGTCAATGTGAGATATGGTTGCCACCGAAATTCTTCCTTTTCGGGAAGAGCTATACTAATTTCGCCGCAGTTAACTAAAATCATGAAAATATTCTAATTTTCATAATGCAACACATTTTCAGAAGAAGAAAAAAACTTTTTTCAGTCAAGAATGTCATATATTTGTACATAGTTGGTTCTGCTACGTACCAAAATATAATTTTTGCGTGACTCAACATTATTCCTTTAAAATGAAAAATGATACATTTTTCGTTGAATTTATTGCGAGAAAATCCCTTTTAAAATGTGTTTGTTTTGAGATGGTTATGAGAACCATGAACAAAATAACGAAAAATATTGATTGTATTATTTGTATGTATCTACTTATATTTTTTTAATTACACCTACATGTTTCAGAAAACCTTTCCATCGTCATGGTGTAATATAAAATATATATAAAACACCCGATGGAAAAGTTTTTTCGAAACATGTAGGTGTAATTAATAAAATATAAGTAGATGCATACAAATAATACAATCAATATTTAAAAATGTCAATCTACAATGTTGCTGAATCAATTGAAAAAAAAAGATATTTTATCACGTCGATATGCAAAAATATCCGTAGTTACAGAGAATTATGTATATTTTTGGTTTCTTATACCTCATGAATGTTCTTAGGTTTTCACGGCCACTCAGAATCTTCAAGTTTGTGTTTACTGGGGTATTATGCCGTGTTGTTACGACCTTTCGGGCTGACGTTTCGGATCCCATTGCAGGGTCCATCATCAGGGCTGATGTGTGTGGTGTTGACACATAAGCCCTGATGATGGACCCTGCAATGGGATCCGAAACGTCAGCCCGAAAGGTCGTAACAACACGGCATAATACCCCAGTAAACACAAACTTGAAGATTATACCTCATGGTTTATTGTTATTTTATACCTCCTCATTATTTATGTCATCTGTTAACGTTAGTGACGGTCATTTTTACACAGAAAATTATGCATTTTTATCAATCTTTAAATGTATAATGCTTTCCCCAGCACAAGCGAAGCCCAGTAAGGCCGGTATTAATATATTTGTATCCAAAAGAAATATGTACGCGTATATTTATTTCCTATTCCTCCAAACTGTAAGTCCGCGATATAAATAAATTAATAATAAATAAATCCACGACAGAAATATAGGACACTTTAATCTCATTTCACGCAACTTAAGCAGTGAATAAAATTATCCGCCCTATAGCTATTCAGAAGCTTATCCGAAGCAATTCCCTAAGCCATCTTTTTCATATATTTAAAAAAATGCTAGTATTGTATAAAACGGTTTTTCTTTTTTTGACTTGTTTTCAGGAAAGGTTTCAATTTGCTTATTACGCGTAACTTCCTTTCCAAAAACAAAGTGAATGGTTGACCCTGAATGACGTAGGGATGCCATAGTAATAAATTCAATGTAAGTTATAAAAAGGACCACCAGTTGACAATAATGAAATAAAGTAAAACCTCGATATAAGGGACTAACCGCCCTGTCTCAGGATAATATCCTAAAAAAAACAAGAGATGTAATTATTTATGTACGCCTGAAGTTTGTATGAATAATGTTAGATTACGTTAGGTAATGATAGGTAAATATTGGGATCAATTAAATATTTGTATGAAAAAATAAGAATATGTGTATGAAATCAACTAATTTCTACAAACTATTAAAATAATATAATATGAGTATTTGTTTTATAAAAAATATCAGGTCGAAATTGACAAAGTGTTATACAAAGTATATATTAAGTTTATATATAAACATATGTTTTGTTACACAAAATATATATTAAATTGACAACACATTCGGCGTTTTAAAATATATAAAATATAAATTAAATCGTTGCATAACCAAAAATGTAAACAAACTCAAACGTCTTCATAAAGAATTATTTGTAAATTAAACACTGTTATAACTGTACTAGAATTTATTAACACTAATCGAGTATCTATCTTCTTCTGTCGATAAGAGTTACTGATACTCTCGGTACTTGAGTAATGCTAATAAACTCGAGTAGACTTTTATAGTGTCATTAGACAAAGAAATCAATAAAATCATACAATGTTTGTTATTAACTATTTTATAGTATAAATAACTTTGAATAACTATAAATAGTTAATAAAATCATACTGTGTATATTTGTTATTAACTATTTTATAGTCTATATAACTTTGAATAACTATAAATAGTTAATAAAATCATACTATGTATATTTGTTATCAACTATTTTATAGTGTCATTACGTCCGTAATTTACAATCTCTGTCGTCTGACAATCACAGGATCCTCGATTTTCCCACTGAATATTCGACGCCTCTCTGTGTAGGTAATCTGATCCTAGTGCGGGATCCCTTCCACCGTGAGAGGGACCTGATGGGCCGTTTGGGTGTTGCGGAGGTCATCAGTCGCCAAGGACGAGCGCCACACTAGGCCCATCACAGCCGTCTAATGGTTACTGCGGTCCAATGATATCTCGGATTTCAATTATACAGAACTGTGTTTCAGTGATGAGAGCAATACATTTTTTTTTCTTAATTGGTGGTAAAATATGTAAAACAAATTAGATGTCTCAATTAGAAGGAAATACAAAAAAATAAATCAAATCAAAATCGGGTGAAAAAATCAACGATGGCTTGGTGATGTCTTGACCGATCCGCGTCAACAGTGAGCGATCTTTGCAAGAAAGAGATAATGTTACATGACCGCTTAATGCTAGAATGCCCTTGACGCACGCTTTCGCGTATGTAAGAATATGAATTAATGTAAATTTAACATTGATAATAATTTTTATTTTCCGTTTTATTGTATCGTTTTTCAGCTGATGAAGGGCATGGATAGTCATTTTTATTATCGAGATATGATTATTCTATTTCATTCCCTATCGGTAAAATAATTCAACCTTATATATATTTATGAAGGTGCTATTATATAAAAATTATAAAAAAAAACAGATTCATCATTGGCCGATTTCACAGTGCCATAAAATCGACATAATATACCTT
This sequence comes from Agrypnia vestita, assembly GCA_016648135.1. Taxonomy (NCBI): domain Eukaryota; kingdom Metazoa; phylum Arthropoda; class Insecta; order Trichoptera; family Phryganeidae; genus Agrypnia; species Agrypnia vestita. The sequence continues at coordinate 107,505 of JADDOH010007314.1, read as the reverse complement.
GATTAGGGATACTTAACCCTGATCAATTGTAACATATTGGTTTTTAGAAAAATATTAATAGCATAAGTACTCATTTATACGATATTAATCGAAAAAATATATGTAGATAATCATGATTTATGCCAAGTTATATATGTTGTACATCTATCTAAGAAACACTCATATTTTTTAAAAGTAGACAGCATTATTTGGCAAGAAGTAATAATAATTTAAATCATACATACATACAATTTTCAATCATTGCAAATGCTTGCATTGCAAAGTCAATGTAGCCTGGGTAATAGTGATTGAATGCCGTAATACGTACTTATATTTTCGTAGTAGAAAATATATATTGGACTTCTTTCAATTTCCTGTTTCGATTGTATCAAGAATTTGTGTTTTCACCAAGAAATTCTAAGACAAACATATTAAATGATACGTTAGTGAAATAATATGCTATGAGATGAGATGATATTTAATGTTTTATAATTTTTATTATTTTGTCACGTGTCTGCCTCTATTGTAGTTCTATACACAAGAAAGCAGTGTCCCGCGTACAAAATAAAATAAATAATCAAGATATATTATAGACGTCTCATAGAGACGAAGCTATATTTTTATATGGGAATGTAGTTATGGAAGTCTTGTTGGGTATTCATTGGGCTTATGACCTATCATACAGATGGCTTGTGATCAATTTACACAATGTAACATTCACCATTCCACCCATGATAGACTACCATATCTATCAAATTTTACCTTATTATCAATAGTGACATCTGTATTGGATTATGGGAATGAAAAAACTATGCACTACACAGGTGGCGATAGTAAAAATATAACTCACATACGAAACAAGTTTTGTGAGTTAAAAAAAATATACAACTTCCAAAAGTTTTGTAGATGCGGTAGTCTATCATGGGAAATGGTGAACCTATGAATACCCAACAAAACTTCCATGCCTACTTTCCCATTTTAAAATATAGCTTCGTCTCTACGAAACATCTATAATATATCTCGATCAATGATGTCCCCTTGGGGATAAAATCCAGTATTTTGTTCTATAAAAATTTTGACACTCTCAAAATATTCTGAATAAAATAAATAGTTGAAAAGTTACGTTTGCACCCGTGAATATTTACAGACATTTCCATACTATTATATTTCCGCCATGCATTATTTGCATGGACTCGAACATTTCTTGTTTCTTTCATTTTTGTTAGATTCCATTCCCCGCCGATAGGGGATTGTTTGTTCTCATCTGATTCCTCAACACACTCGCACACAAACACACAGACACACAGAGACTGCCCGAGGAGGTTCCGAGAGAGGAAAACTCTTGGGACAAACCAATTTCGAGACCTTCCATTGGCTTAAACTTTCCATCGCATTCTGTGTTGTTATAGAAAATATTTGACCGATAGGAAATGCATTTTCGATTCCGCAGGCGTACACGTCCAACCGAAATTGAAGTTATCGTCCAATTGACTTTTTTGTGCTTTCGATGTTTCTTTGTTTCCTTGCATTGCGACCTCAGGCGAGCTTATCTCGTACATCTTTTACAAATTAAGTTAGGTTATGTGAAATTCAAATAAGTAATATATGAATTGTTGATTTACCTCTAAAGGTAGAACAGCAACTGAAAATTTACTTACTGTTATTGCATAATAATGTCTATAAATAAAAATATATACCTATATAAATAAATAAATTAATTAAGGACAATAAAAAATAATCTTAAACAAAACTTTAACCCTTTTTTCATTAAACAATATTCTACACTTATTTACACGTGGACTTATGACTCACTCAACCTATCACTAACATTGTACATACTTGATACTTTGTAGATACATAATTATTACCTTATGAAAACAAATATTATTGACGAATTCATAAAAATATTATAATTGTGTTCTATAACGCCACTCTGGGACAGGCGTAGCCTAGTAGAGTGGCATAATCCACAAATATAACAAAAAAAAATTGTGTAATCTTATCTTATATTTTTATTGTTAAATTATTATTAAGTACCTGTATATTGTAAACAAGGATTTTTTGAAATAAATAAATATAAAATGTAGAAATGTTCGAAGCTGACCCACCTCTAACATACGAGCTCCTTCAGTGTTCCATGTATGAAAATATATCGCGAGTGTTGTCAAGCAAAATAAAAATTTATCCTTTGCTTTTTGAACGCCACGCGATCGCGAGGTGTTTCTTCGATAAAAAAGTATTTGAATGTATTTTTTTATGTCTCAAGATGGTGTCGCTCCTTCCTGTAATGATTTTTGGTGATTGCTTTTCGGTCATTGTCTTCACATGAACCAACCAGCGCAATCATAGTTTAACAAACCTCGAGGCGCTCATTCCAAAGTACACAACTCATTGTTATAGCGTCTAAATCAAAATACCCAAATTACACCTCAAAATTTTGCTCTAAAAAACATCAGTGCACGTTCATTACAAATCTTAAACAAATTCATCAAAAAATTATTTACACAAAAAAAATTTAACATTTTTCACGAATAAAGAAATAAATTTATTTTGCCCTTGGTACACCGAAGGTCAAAGTGCACCAAAAACATTGTATTTTCCCTTGTTCCCATCCCTCCAATTAGTGGCATTGGATTATTTTGCATAAATTGCATAAACCTTGGCTGGAATATTTTAAACCACAAACCCAGCGCTTCGCAAGGAAAGCAAAAAATCCTTTTCTAATGCCATCTTCTGAAAACTTTATAAGAGCATTTATTATATCAAAATGTTTATTCTTGTCTGTATATATATTTTTTTCTACTGCAAATATCTGCGGTTTAATTCATTCAACTTCTTAGAGTTGTGTAAATTAAAAACAATGATAAATTTGTACTCGAGACTGAAAGCAGTTCTTGTGTTTATTTATTTCCTAGGCTTGTCATATTGATAAGTATTTTCGTGTATTTGTATGAGTATTTATGCAGACCATTGAAAGCCTAGTGTTGTAGTATTTAAAAAATATATATTTTATAATATAATTCAGGTGAAAAACCTACATATGCCTCAGATACACATATCTAACCACCCACGCGTTGTTCCTGTTTTTTCTGACATTTTTCATAATTTTTTTTATATAGACACATTTAATACCAGTCGTTATTATTTGTCCATCAATATATAAAATGTTACGAAATTTCAAATGCGCTATTTTTAGGAGCCCTTTGATGTAACATATTTTTGACATATATTTAGTCGAGATATGTTTACCATTAACCAAATTTGCAATTTCGCCGAGGCCTCTTGCGCGTCACGTGATAAACTTTGCTACCCACGTATTGCGCACTTGCGTGATGATTTTATATTTCGTATAACTTGTTTATATAAATATAACATGGCTCCTTACTTTTTTATGCCTTTGTAATTTTTTAACCATAATAAGCATATGCTGTAACGTATAACTTCATGCCTCTTATTTCAATGAACTGACTGCACGCGTCTGATTTGAATGAGAACACTGGGGCTATTTTTCAGGGTCATTAATAACCTAATGATGATCTGTATTTTAAAAAACGTGTAAATCAAAAAAAAATGCGTATAAACATTTTATTTTATTATTATTATTATTATTATTTTATTTATTTTGATTTCTTTGCACACATTCGTAATCGATTTTTCAACACCCATGCAGTTTCCAAATATTAAACACCTTGTTTTAAATTTCAAAACAAATTTTCGAACGAATGTTTTTCAGCTGTTTCTGCGGCTCTTGCCTGTGAGTGACGTGATTATTAATTTTATGTGAGTGATGTGATTATAAATTTTAATCGATATCGACCAAATCATATCGAAAATGATTTAATAATGTATGTTTAATAATGAATTAATAATCTCTGCATGAAAGAGTACGGGCATTGTTCTTGGCTTTACCCTACCGAGTTTCTTCAGGATATGCTTGGCTACAATAGTTTAGAGACTAGAAGGAATTTGTATTTTTTTTTAAATCGATGTGCGAACACAGAATACGTGTCACATCAATATTCTTACCATTGTCAAACTAAGCTAAACGCTTGTGCTATGAAAATAAGACTAAATTGCTGGTCTGGAGTGAGATTCGAACCCGCGACTTTTGGATCACGAGGCGAGAGTCTCAACCAAAAGACCAACAAGCTACTCATGATTACACATTTTTATCGATTATTGCGCAGTATGATCGATAATCCTGAAATTATGCGGAGCATTGGTTTGTACGTAATATGTTCCTGATAATTTCCTTACACAGCATCAGAATAGATTGTTTCACATTTCAATATGCAGGACCAACCTGCGGACGGTTATGTCTGCTGGAAAAGCTATTGCTATGCTGAACAATATCGCTCTGGATATTGATCTGTTCCATATCTCTGAAAGGGTTTTTCGAAACAGGATTCTCATACAACCTTTGATATGAATAATTTAATATAAATGTTATTTATATATGTCAATTCATCATTTATAACTTGATTTGAATGTGTGTTAGTTATGTAAATGTTATATACACAAATTAATTGAATTGAATAGTCATCCACTTTAAATTTTTAAAGTTTCGTTTGGTGAAAAATCAATTACGATCTTCCACCATAAACAACAGACAATGATAATAAAATAAAAGCATGTAATAACCGTAATATTATTTGAATACGCTGTACAGAAAATAATGATCATAATCAACTATTTTATCACGTCCCTCATCCATCACCTCCGTGAAAGCCTTCGGCTAGAGGGTGTCGCCTCGACACGCTCCGGTGGCAAGTGAACACCTCATCGCCACATACTCCTCAACGCTTGTTCTGCAAAAAAATACGAAAAAATTCACCCTTCGCACACAGGACACCGCCCAATTATTATATTTTCGATCTCGCCGTTCCTGCGTCCATTTTTTGTAGCTGTGTTTTCATTACGACGTGTATGGACCCCTTTGTAAAAAAAATGTTTTTCATTTTCTCTTTTGTTGTAAATATTTTGTTTAGGGATCCTGCGTAAATTTGTTTTGAGTGGAATTTTCAGTCAAACCAATAACACGTTGTTATTGCGTTATTTTTATATTTAAATATTAAATTTTATATACAGGGTGTCTCATAGCCAGTAACAAAAACTTTACAGGTGGATTTCTGCCTTGATAATGACAAGAAAATATTGAAGGAACCATGACATAATATCAATTGTTATGGAGATTTGCAATATCAAAATTTGCATTGTTTGCAAAAAGTTGATTCAGTTATTACGGTTATTTATATCAATTATGAAAAAATCATTCGCTTCAACACTACAATAAAATGGTGAAAACCTTGAAAAAAATTCTATTTTCAATTTTTGAAAGGTTTTTATCATTTTATTGGACTTGTATTAAAGCGAATGAATTTTCATAATCGATATAAGTAACTGTTATGATAACTCAGCTTTTTGCAAAAAATAAGTTAGAAATGTTGAAAAAAAAACAATCTTTGATAAACGCAATTTGCAAATGTTCATTGTGAATACTCAAAAAAAATATTTTTAAGTTTATATCGTGTGTATCCAAAGTCCACAAAATAGCATGTACCTAATCAAAATAATTTGGATCAGGGTATATAGTGCGACTTTTGGCATAACTCGTATTGTACAAACACCACTCAATATTAAATGCTATTAGAAAGCATAAGCAATTTCATAATTTCCTTCAGCAGACAATTATATTTTTCCCGTCGCATTCTCGGGGTTAAAGAAAATTATTTGATTTAAAAATTATTCAAAAACCACCTCGGCCTGTAACGTATATAATATCATAAATAAACAAAGTTTTTATTAAATGTGACGAGTATCTTAATATGCTCGTCACATTATTTTTGCAGGATAATTAATATAGGATGGACCGTCCTTCTCTAAATCAAGATACCAACTCGCTGTTTACAAAATCAGTTTTTTTGACTGATCCCAAATTGAAACGTTGTCCATTCGTTATAATGAGCCAGCCGAAGGATGTCTCTCCGGGCCGAAATACCTCCCCGACATAATTAATCGTTCTAGCACAAAAACAGGGGGTGGCCGGCGCAGGAGCGCTGAAAAGCTGACGTTACAAGTTCCGCCGCCAGATTCGCCGACTCGGTAAAGTCCCGCGAAGAATTTTCCATTCCGCGGGTCTGCTGGCTCGTGAATCCAAAAGTAAACACTTTTACCAACTTTTCCACCGGGTTTTTGATGGCGGCTTTAGGGGGTCCCCGAATATAGACGATCTTGCAAAATCTTGCTAAAATTGATGGACTGATACGAAGAAGGCGAACTGGAAATGAGTGGCTTTCTCCAAGTAGCGATAATCTGCGTGAATGTAATCTATTCAGTAATCTTTTTTATGTTTAAAACGTTAAATTTGCTGGTTCGTTTTCTAACAAACTCTCCCCCCTTTTTTTCGTGATTGCAACATTTTTATTGGTGGTTGTCACCCAGCACAAAATAGACAGGACATAATTATTTATATACTCTTAAAGTTATGATTAATGTCCACACATATATCTATAATCTTACCGAAAATATTTGCTTTCATTTAATATTAGGACACTTTGGATTAAGAAATTAAAAAACTTGTATGAAACAAATGGATTTCTACCAACACCATATTATTGATATTTATTTTATAAAATATTAATGACATCAAAATTTATGAAGTGTACAATATTATATTATATTGGTCCAGACATGATTATTAAAATAGCACAAACTAATGAAATAGACCCGTTTTAATGTCGATTGGTTCGGATAATACTGTAACTTCCCCAGAACAGACACACATTAACTGTTCCATAAATTAAATTTATGTACAATACTGAACAGGGTTTAAATATATTTTGTGCAGGTAAATTATCACTTATTGACGTTTCGATCCGCTAGAGATGGGGAGATGTACCCTCAAGTGATAGTCAACATTGGGGGGATCTGAGACGACACTATCAGAAGGAGAAATTATCATTTATTTATTTATTTACCTACAAATATACGTCTCTAAAGCCTTTTACATTATAATTTGTATAAAGTTGATAAACAATATACAGTAGAAATAATATATTTAAAAAATACAAATGTGGACATAAATTATTTAGAAACATTATCAAGGACAATATAAATGTAAAATTAAAGGAGATAATAAAACAATAACAGCAATTCAATAAAATTAGAAACATAAATTATAATTTCACACAATATATATTAATTTAATATAAGAATAAAAGAACCTGTAGATGTCTAAGCAATAACAATTTATCAAAATGTTCAAACCATCCTTTAGCAGACTGCGTTAAGGACGTGACTTTCTATTTACTCGAAAATAATTTAAAGTCGTATTCCTTTACGTTCCTGTAATGTTTTTAATTTAATATTTCGTAGCAAACCATCATAATTGTCTGTATTCGAATCATTATGGTGTTAAGCTCGGATTTAATAGTATTATATTTTATCACGTCAATTGATAAAATATTCAATGTTGAATACTGGCAATGAAATCAAAATTTTTGCAAACGGTTGGCTTTTTTAGAGAAAAGGTGCGGGCAACTTACCCTTGGTTTTATTCTTACCCCTAAAATTATGCTTCATATTAAGCAAAACCTTTCAAGGCAGGCTTATTGAAGGTTACTGAAGATTTTGAGATAGATTAAAATAATATTGGTTAAGAGAGCGATTTGTCCGAATTAATTTCTTATTATTTGACGAATTTTAGATTAAAGTTTCCGTTTTTAATTTCCCTTTATTATCTGATTGCTTCTCTTTTGTTTTCATCTTCAATAATATTGAAAGTGTAAAATTCTAGGAATTATAATCAAAAGAAGAAGAAGATGTTTAGAAGACAGCTAAAACGTGTATTTATTATATTTTATAACAAGCAATAAATTTCTCATTGAAACAAAAATACATATTTTATTATAAGAACATAAAAAAGTAATTTTCCTGTTACTAGGCAGTGTATTATGTGGGCGCATTTAAGCATATCAATGTCGTATTTGTAAAAATAAATCTTTAACGTGATGTACGAGTACTTTACAACAAAAATTGGATTTGAGTGTCCATCAAAAAAAATTCTGCTAGAATACCTTTTTGCTCTTCATTATCTTAAAATTATCTTAATATATTACGACTTTATCTGAGTTTAAAAATATTTTTTATATTTTTTCACTACTTATACTTATTCTTTACCTGTAGATAAGAGATTCTATTTCTCTCGAAACTTAATTAGTGAAAATAATATAAAATATTTTGAAACTCAGGTAGAGGTAATAAGGTTAATTTTATTTAATTTCTATAATAATCTACCATCACAATCTTAAGTATTCTTTAAGTCAGATGTTTCAATGTTATTGGGCTTACAAGCCATTTTATTTATTTTTAGGAAAAGTTGCCAGAAAATCTTAAATTTAACATACGTAAGATAAAAAATAGCAAATTATGCCAATATTATATTATATATTAGCAAAGGCTGACAATATAAGATTATTTGTGCTTTCAAAATATGTTGAAAAGGGGGGGGAAGGATGTAGAATAAAGGAACGAATGTTGGGAGATATGTGAATATAAATTGAGTGAACTATCGTAAGATTTGTTTTTTTGTTTGTATATTTTTTATTTAGTTCTAAAAAGAACACATTTTTACATCTAGTAATTAAAACATAAATTAACATAGCACTTAAACTTAGATATTCCCAAAATCAACATAAATAATTATAAATAGAAACACATTTAAATAATTATAAACAGAAAATTTGGCACAAAGTAAAGAAGACTTTAAAAAAATAAAACATAAAACAACAAAACACGATCATACATTAAAATTACTTTTCACATATTTTGCACTTAACCTACGAAAAGTAGTGACTATTTGCTTCTTTCGCATTTGCTGGCAGTTCATTGAACAATTTAAGTCCCTTTGCATTGTATTAATTATATTTAATGTACAATGTCTTATTCTCTTACCTTTTATACACTGTACCACAGAGGCGTGCAGACGTTACTTTGAAATAAATTATACATAACTGGATATCCTACAAAATATTGAAAAAATTATTTGTTCCTATCACAATTATTATTAAACTAAGTATTATTAAAAATTTTATAGGCATACCATAATAATCTTGTCGGCAAAATTTTGAATTTCGTTTTTTTTCAAAATAGGTATGTTTGCATACAACTCATGCTTCAATGTATTGACTACACGCGTCTGGTAGTTGAATTACTCGCTGAATTTTTTTTCTGTTTTTATTTTTCTGAACTGGGCATCAATTATATTTTGTCTTATCTCGTTCTGAATAAACATAAAAAACAAGAATAAACTGTTAAAAGCTAACGATTTTCTGAAAAATTCATAAAAATGTATAACAATCATCGAAGTTAAAATAGTTCCAGAATGGGGAATTTCGAAAACATTTTTAATTCATGCGGAAACTTATGTCTTATAACCGGTTATCAGCATTACCTTAATTGCCTACATAATTCACAGTATGTCACGTATAAACGACATCAAAGATTGCATTATTTTGCAATATTGAAAAAATAGAATCTTTGATGTTGCTTATTTACTTTACTCTCCACCCAAAGTATAAAAAATGTTTTCTATCCAAAATGGGTTAAAAAGTTTAGTTCATAATTGCGACAAGTTTTGCCTTTACGTCTTTCGAATATTTGTATCTACATTTTTATACTTGTTAAATGTTTTGCAACATCTCCTCTACTCATTTCCAATCCTACTATTGCATAATTAACAACAATTCATTAATGATGCATTTCTGTAATTCGCAGGTGTGCTGGTTGCGGCATCAGGGCAACAGCAGTCCTTCAGGGTGAAGCCCAGGAACGCGAAAGTCCTGGAAGGGGGAGAGGCTGTCCTGGAGTGCGAGATCGCCAATCTGGCCGGCCAGGTGCAGTGGGCCAAGGATGGATTCGCTTTAGGTCTGTATTTTTAACAATATCATCATCATCACAATCTGACTACGTATATGACATTTTCATGCTCAAATTGTGCATGAATAGCCGAAAGCAGCCTTACCAGGTAGTGGCAAGGGGGGTTGGTTTAACACAGTACAATAATTAACGCGAACATGGTGTTTTGCAACATTTAATTCAAATTCTTCATAAATTTTAATTAAATCACTTTCTATGAACCACTTAAATAATAACTCTTCGTCGATCGGTTTCGATACCACCGTATCTTCATCAGAACTGACGTACAACTGACTATCCATTACCTATCCTAGTAAAAAAATCAATTCTGAATGGGGGTGTGGCTACAGCTAAGGGTAATTAAGGGCTAGACGCCGAAATGGGAAATATATTTTATCTATTATTCAAATTCTTTATTTACAAAATAATCAAGTAACCTAGACGTTAGAACGTAGAAGTATTAGGTTGTTCCATAAGCTCACATATTTTACAAGAGTTATACGGCCGTCAGAAGTAAGAGGTTTTGGTTTATGGTCACGAAATTATGACAGACACAGACATATTGTGCTCTTCTAGATCATTTAAAAGAGAATCTGACTCTAAAAAGACGATCCCTCGTAAATCGAAGAAGGCTTATTTAACACCAGAATAACGCTTGCCCACACGTTTCGAAAAAAAACGATACAAAAAATCATTTGATTCTGTCGGGAAGTTCCTTCTCATCCACCGTATTCTCCGGATATTGCCACAAGCGACTACCTTCTTTTTAGATGCTTGCGAAAAAATTTAGCGAAAAACAATAGTAAACGTGTATTTAACATATAATATTTTAAAAATTACTAAATTTTTTCATCCCTATCGAAAAAACGCAAAGATTTGTGGAACAACCTGGTATACCTATTTATTGCCAATATAAGTCGAATATCTCCGTTTGAATTGAAAGTGCTTTAACACAAAATTGCAGAACCTATCCACGTTTTGTTTTTATCTAAATGCATATTAAAGTGATGATATATAATTTTTGAATTATGATGAAATAAAGATTACAGTCATCATTCTGAAAGTGTTATATTAAAAGCATTTCTCATTTTGAGTGAAATACCACACATAAAAAATTGTAGACTAGTTAAAATTCATAAGTTTCCATAATACAATATGCGTCCACTATAAGAGCAATACATAGCATATGATATCGTAGTTTCATTAGAAATTTAAGTGAAAAATAGATTTATACATAATAAGCACATCAAAAATATTTCTATATAAGAAATTTGTCTGATTTTACTGCCAGCAGAAATTTAACACGTTAGACCCTCCGGAACCGGACTTGACTAACGGGCAGCGCCGTCCTTATTATATTACAAGCTCGGTTACATTACAAACAAATTTGAATATTATTATTGTCATTGTAAAGGTTACATAATATACCGAGCCCTATCTCAACGTATATTTTACATAAAAATGTATTTATCTGACACTGAAATTGAAATTCGTGACATTGACAGCGAAAAGAAAACATAAAAGGCTTTATTTGCTTTAATATAAAATTCGTGTACGGTAAATAAACACTTTGATTATTTTTCTGTTTTATTCACGTCTAGACGTTGCTGCGGTTTAAATACAGTGAGAGAATTGATTACTTAATTTAAACCAAACTATATTATTCACAATGTATCTCTGCGGTCCATTAGGAGGGTTCCGTTTTGAGCGATTCTTTTTGTACCGTTTGACTCGGGTAACATTTTTTTTATTAAACATGTAGAACCTTCGCAAAGGTCAGAAGTTCTTTATTATTTCAGAGATTTTACAATGCCAACACGCGCTCTTTTCGGTGCAATAAATAACACCCCAGGTTGAATGTCAACGTCTTGGACAAAGCTGCATGAAAGGGTCGTTGATGTATAGATATCACCTGTTTCTTGTTGAATACGGACACTTTTGAATTATGCTTTGAGATACGACAGAAAATTTGTTTGTAATGTTTTGTGATTATTTTTAGCCTCTATCCGAAAAATATGTGTTTCGTCTTCTCGTCAACTCTCGCATTTTTTTATTGCCTGTGAAATATGACAGAAAATTTGTTTGTAATTTAACCGAATAATGGGTGTTTTGCTTACTCACCAACACTAAAATTTTTCGTAAACGCTTTTCTTTTGTCTTTTATTATATTTTTTTAGTCTCTCATTGGTCCTGGCGGTCGGGAGATGAAATGAAATACTTAAAAACAAATATTTTTATTTAATATATTCTGGAATAAAGTTATATTTATTTATTTATTTATTTAATTCAGAAAGTCACTGAACACGAACTTTATGAACTACTATTCTGTAATTCACATTAATCTACCGGATATCAGAGTGGGGGGAGTACAACTGGAGAATGTACCCAACTTTACCTATCCAGCAGCATCCTAACATCCAATTCCTCACTTGATGATGAGCTGAAGAACCGTCTGAGAAATGCTTCAGCGGCTATCGCCAAACTAAATGATAGAGGTCTTCAATAGCAGAGATATTTCCCAGCAAACAACGATAGCAAGCAGTCTATAAAGCTATTGTGCTTCCCATACTACTGTATGGAATGGAGGCTTGGGTACCCTACAGAAGACACGCTTCCTTCGCCGCATTCTACAGATCCACTGAAGCGACCATGTATCTAACGTTACTGTTCTGCGTCGCTCTAAATGTCGCCCAATCGAGGAGATGATCGTGGAAGCGAGATTGAGGTGGACGGGCCATGTGTTGCGCATGGGCGATCACAGACATCCAAAGCGGATCTTATATGGGGAGATAGTGGGCAGGCGAAAGGCCGGAGGACAGAAGAAAAGATATAAAGACTGTCTCCGAGAATCGCTGAGCCTATGTGGAGCACCCGAGAATTGGGAGCACTGGCACAAGATCATGTGGACTGGAGGAGATTTTGCACTCGGGCTGATGGTGTTGTGGCGGCCAGATAAGTAAAAAATGAGCAGCGAGCCGCAACGTGACCGACCAACGCAACCTGACCGCTTCATTTGTGAAATATGCGGGAGAGAGTGTGCTTCTCAAATAGGGTTATTTTCCCATCGAAAAGATCATGAGAGGCGCAGCAACAACTGAGTTAGAATGGCGAGGGGATCCCGATCCGGCTACAACAACAGAAAATTTCGTACGTAGGCATTGTTAGTCTGTGGTAGCCCGTTGTCTGTTTTGATTTCTATGGCTTCGCTTCTATGGTTTTCCTTCTGTCAAAACAAGTTATTTGCCGCGCATGCCCCGCGTATTTATATGGTCATACACTTTCGGAAGTTTCGCGAATATATTCGCGTTACATACCTATTTTAGAATCTCGCGACGTAAGCCAGAATATTTATTTGGTACAAATATACTGCGACATATATTTTGAAATTAAAATATATATATCTTGTATTCCTATCATAGTTATATTCAAATTTTATATATCATCATTTTTTGTTAGATATATAGAAGCACTTTAACGAAAACATACATTTTTCCAAAATGTATGTTTTCGTTAAAGTGCTTCTACATTCTCACTGCACGCAACTGAACCACAACCACGGTTTAACCCGGTTATTTATTTTGTTTTTAATTTGTTGTAAAAATGTTTAAATCGAGATTTCACATCACGATTTTAAATGTAATTTATTAAAATTAACCTATATGCATCAAAAAGGTATTTTTATGAAATTCATTTATCCCAACGATAAAATCACGCATGTAATTTAATTAAAATGATTTATTTGTTTGTGTTTTCATGTTATTATTTGCAACTTTCTATATTTTTGCTGTACCTACGTAAACCGCATATAAATACGTGATTGACATTTGATAGATAATTTCAATATTTATTTATCAAATTTGTAATGTTTTAAATTAAATTGTACGTTTTATTACATTTATAATAATATTTGTTTTGTAAATTGAACCTCACCTCAATGGTGGATCTGGAATGTCTCGCCTCTTATCTTAAATCAGCTGACTTTCATAAAATGAAAACTCTGGAACATAGAAGAGTGCGTGCTTATCAAATATTACTTTTTAAGTTCCTTCAGGGATGTATTAACTACCCCAAACAACTACAGCTGGCCGTACTCTACGTTCTATCTGGATTAGACTATCCCAACATACCTTGAATTCCATGTTCTTATGCCCGGATTCAGAGTCAATTCTTATATGTTTTAATGGTTAAATTATGCCTTAAAAGCGTAACAAAATAATACTTTTAAGGCGTATCTTAACCTTTAAATCGTAAATCGTAAAGTATTGACTCTAAATTCGGACCTAGAAGTAGAACTGAAGCACAGAATTTCTTCATACAACGCGCATGTAAATCGACGTGTGTGACGATAATTCAACAATAGATAATAATTTTCAAATATAAATCTCAGTATACTAAAAAGCGTCTAAAAAATATATACTAGGTATCTCATAGCTAGTAGCAAAAACTTTAACGGTGGATTCTTGCCTTGTTAATGAGTCGAAAATGTTGAAGCAACCGTGACTACAATATCAATAGTTATTTCTATTTTTTTTAGTTTCTTAAATTTCTATTTATTCTAGTTATTTCTGAATTATTTTTTGTAAAAAGATGAACCATCTTTACAGTAACTTATATCGATTATGAAAAATTATTATGAAAATTATGAAAGAAAAACGATTATGAAAAAAAAAAACCTAACCTAACCTAGCCACAAGACCAACATAAATTTGTTTAAAGTTTAGTTATTTTCTGGATAGGGGTATAAAATAATACTCACCACATCTAAATAATAATAATGACTCGAACTAATAAGAATGTCGATGCCCTTCATCAGCTGAAACTAGTAGGTAAAGAAAATATATTTAGCTTGAATTTGAACAGTATATTTCATTATTTTTATGTAGTAGACAACCAACAAGAAATTTCGGAATGTTTTAAAAATTGTTTAATTATTGTTATTATCAATGTCTTAAATTTACATTAAATTTAAAACAACAGCACACTACGTACGGTAGTGACATAACCGATAGCATGCATTATCTAGCGTGTAGCGATCGTATAACTTTGTCTCTTTTTCGCAAACATTTCGTTCACGTACATTATCGACATGATCTGACATAACATATCCTTAAAGTGCCATGACAAAAAAATCGAACTGTATCATTGAATAGAATCCGCTTTATAACGTCACATATTTAGAGACGAGGGGGGTTTAGAAAATAAAACAAAATAATGGCAATGCCTCGGCCTCTGCGTCACAAGTAAATTCGAACAGAAGACGTTACAAAAAGGCGCAAATAAATGATGAGTTTAACATTTTGGGTATGGACAGGTGGAGCGTGTGAGTGGGGGGGATAAAGGTCAGACTAATGTGGGAGGCCGGCCTTATTAGGATCCAGCTGGTCTGCAGTCGATTAGCTTGCAAGAGGAGACTTGAACAGCCAACGTCATAACGGTTGGACATATTATATACATCGACAGATGTTTATTATTAATTTAAGTGAACACATTTTATTGTGGATTTACAATTTTCTTACATAGATCTAAAATTGGGATATAATTGTATCAAAATTTCAGGATTATTCAAAGTGATGTATTCTATTTCATACCGCTGTACTTCCTGAATTGTAATACGTTGTATGTGAGTGATTTATATAGCGCTAAAAAGGGAGGTCTGAACATTTTTAATCCAATGAAACATCGCCAGATCGCTCGTAGGTCCGCAAACGACCGCTAGAATTCATTTCACGTCAGAGTAAAACCTCTACTATGCAGCACAAGGTTTTGTGTGTTCGTGATTCTATAAAACTGAGTGTAAAAATTATTTTTTAATTTTATTAATTATTTATTAATTATATTTTGTTAATAATACTTAATCTTATTTATTATATTTTGGAAAAAAATATAATTAAAATATTTATGCTACAGATTTTCATGAAATTTCAAAATATTAATGCTTTTATAACAATTGTGATACAAATATTACGAAATATATGCTGTATTCCGATTTTTTTCCAAATAATTGATTATGTAAAAGTCGTGCTGCGATCAAAGTGATCACTTAAGCCTGCGTATACAGGTCATAAGCCCTGGGCCACTCTATAAAGACGCGTACACGGTTCCCATATTAAAAGCTTCGTCTCCAATAGTTCTTTATTAATTAATTATGCATAGTTATTAATCTTAATTTAAAGTTGTTTAAATCTATTGTGGCAGGATTCATTTGCCAACAAATAAAATCTAGGTGTTTTGTTACAACCATATTTGTAGCCTTAAAAAAGGTGTTAAATATGTAATATTGTCACGAGATTTTAAAATCGGGAAGAACTGCACATAATCGGTATTTAAAGTCTAGATGTCTTAGATAGATCTTAAAGCCGATCGAATACACGAATATAAACCAGAAGATTTGAAAATCTAATTTTTATAAATTGCGTTGTGACCGCGCTGTCAGTACCTACAGCGTTGTTTTGACAAGTGAGCGAAAACCTTAGATCCGGGCGAACAGATAGCGATCTGTGAATTCGCACGATAGACAACGGCGAGTAAAGCGATATCAGAGATAAGCGACTCTAAATTATTGCGAGTTACAGAGTTTCGATCCAGCTAAAGTTCGTGTCTAGTGACATCGTTACTATTAAAAATTTAAATGTTTACGAGTCTTTCAATTGGATCCGTGATAATATTAGATTTTGAACATTTGAATTCAAATAGTTTCTTAAACTTTATCTTCTTTTTCCGTCCCTTTGTAGGTTTCTCGTCGGTGATCCAGGGTCTGCCGCGCTACACGGTGGTCGGCGACAAGCGCCACGGAGTGTACAACCTGAGGATATCCAACGCCTCCCTGGACGACGACGCGGAGTACCAGTGCCAGGTGGGACCGGCCAAAGGACACAAGGTCATCAGGGCCAATGCCGAGCTTCACGTCATATGTGAGTTTCATATTTTTTTATATATCGAGTTTATAAATCGTTTGAACTGTCAACATCAAAATAACGTACTGCAATCCAGTACTTAACCTAAAACAAACTTGGACACACCCTGACTTCGGTACGGTATTGCAATGCAATACTTAACCACACTTCAACACACACCCATCACATCAGCCCTGATGATGGACCCTGCAATGGGATCGTCGGCCAGAGAGGTCACATGTACACGCCAGAATATCCTAGAAAACTATTCACAGAATATCAAAATAATGAATAAAAGTACCGCTTCACTTTTATATCCTTAACTACGGCGCCATAAATTTGACAATTAGTGTTGGTAACTACAGCGTATTAACTTTATGTGTAACGCAACAGATTATGAGTCAACCAAAGTTGTTAACTATTTGTTTATAAACGGTACAAAACCTTTTACATACAACAACAAAAAAATTACGTTGGTAAAATATATTTTAACTAGAAAATGGACTTTGGCGCAGACATTACAAAAATGGGCTCTATACTCTGTTTAAGGAGCTAAACGTCACCAAATTTATAAAACTAGTAAGACTTCGGTGGCTGGGACATGTGGAGAGAATGACCGAGCATCAAGCACTAAGTCCCTGCTGAACGCGATACCGATAGGGCGAAGGAGCTTAGGAAGGCCAAAATTAAGATGGAGCGACAACGTCCTCAAAGACATATCTGACTTGGAGCTTCTGAACTGGAAAGAGCTGGCACAAAACCGAGATGAGTGGAAAAAGACTATTGAGGAGGCCAAGACCTACCAGGGATTGTAGGGCCAAGAGTGATGATGATGAGTATTTTAAAATGAAATAAAAAACATAAAAATCATGGTAACGTTTATGGTTTTGGTTTTATTGGGAATACGTCTTTATGCCATTTGTGTTTAAATATTTCGAATTGGAAACACTTTTTCCACAGAAAAATTCATAGCTGCATTATTTTTATAATTATTTATGTAAAAAGAGGCGTGTGGCTTGAACGATAAATAGGAGTAGTAAAAGTTATCGCAAGGAGTAAATTCAGGGCCGTCAAAACTATTGTGCAATATATTGTATAGAAATAATACATCGGCAGTCATAAGTTTAGAGGAATGTTAGCGAAAATATTTTTACACCTGCGATCAAGTCGCTTTAACGTTTTATTCTGGATGCCCTCCAGCCTGTTGACGTATGTACTACACTGTGGGTTCCAAATAGGAGAGGCAAAACTCCAGTGTACTTCTAACTAATGAATGAATGAACTGTAGTCGAGAGGTAGTTCGAAAATCGCTATTATTCACTACAAACAAGAAAAAAAATTGCAGGCAATTTTTGCGTTTTTGTATATCTTTCGTCTTCTCCATTAATTAATTTCCTGCCTTTAAAAATAACCCCTTTCTTCTGTGCTGACGCTCGAGGTCTACGCAATTGATTCGTCTTCCTTACGCAGTGAAATATTTTGATGAATATTCCACACCACGTGTTTTCTCGAAGCGGGGGCGTCTACCCAGGTCGATAGGGGCTATTTTCCCTAATCAAACACGCGAGCACACATACACGCTGGGGGTAATTGTTTTCGGCCGGGGGGCGTGTGATTTCACAGTCTGGCGATTTTCGACCTTCGGTACCAGCGAATCGCAAAACGCTCAATGTGTTTGATTTCATATAAGACGTATGAAATAGTCTATTTCGAATGGATTTAATTAAAAAGATTTCTGAAACTGAAATATGCACGAAGATAAATGAAGTGAAGTAGAAATCGAAGGTCTTTTTCACCGTATTTTTTTTTACGATTTACAAATCAAACACTCATTGGCATAATCGTGGTCATGCTTTATTCCATATCCCAAAATGCAGAACGGATGTAATAAATAGGCACACCATAGCAACATAGTGTGAAACTTTTAAACGAGCTAGGCAATCATGTCGATATATTAAATGACAGTATTAAGAGCATCAGACAGCAGATCACCTCCGTATAAGAACCTGGAATTTCGAGTGAACAAATTTGGTAAGTATATTACAAATTCATCTGAGCATAGCGGATTAAACAAGTGCCGCTTAAGGGATTCCATCGTATTCAAAGAATGATATAAATATGAGAGATGTCAAGAAAAATGTATGACATGTGTGTTTATAAACAAACAAAAAAAGAATAAGAAACTGAATGAAAATAAATTAATAAAACTGTTTATATTACAAAGGACTAAATTAATATAATAATCTTCTAGACAATGTGATAAAACAGAGAAAAATCAGCATATTTATTCACGAAAGAATGCACACATCACATTACAGAAGAAAAATAGAATTATCTAAATATAATAATTTTGTTGTCTGTCTGCCTGTTCGCAATGTTCGTTAGTTGTTAGAACGACGTTGGAATTATAATTTTAAATAATTAGACATTTATATTATTAATATATTACAATTTTAGTTTTAGGTTTAAGCAAATAAAGTCAATTTAAGAAACTATTCATGGATTTTCAGCTTCAAAATCTTGCAATTGTTGTCCCGTGATTTTTCACGGGTGTACGCCAAGTTATATAACAAGTGAATATTTGAATGGTAAATATTAGTTGGTGAAGTTATAACATATTATTAACTAAATAAAGACAAATAAAATAAAAAATGCTTAATTCAAATCTTTTCAAGTAAACGAACATCCATGAAAATATAAATTTTATAGTTCGATTAGAAGAAGATATTTACAAATTGTCAAGGCAGATCGTGACGGCCTATTCTCTCTGGCTATCCCCACAGCGAAACGTTAGTTAGTAAGGTAACTTTTTTAATTTTTTCCAAACTTTGGTAAGACTAACTACTTTAAAAACTGCTTTGTAACTCGTTTCACTTCAAAATACCATCTGTTAAATTCTACAAATAATCTAGACATTTTTATTGACAATTTGCTTTTATTTAAAATGAATCATTTATGTTATCTCATTTATGATTATTGAAATAAATTTGATACTTCTGTAATTGAATCCCATTCCCTCCCTCTTCCCACCCTTCTCATTTTATGCATTATCATAATTTTAATCACATATTCTTTATCATTGTATTTTACTTAGTTTTTTTTACCAGCTTCGAAGAAACTTCCCTGATCATATTAAACGAATAATTTTTTGATATTATATAATTTTTTTATTACATTGTACTGTATGTTTCCCAAAAAAATAAAATAATAATAAAACTTGTAAGTATAGCGAATGTATGAGAAGAAGAAGAAGAATGCGCAGATGCGAGCTACCGTCAGCAAAGCACGCTGAAAAAGCCCGCAGACTATTCAATGCTGTCCAGGCCAGACACGTAGCTTGAAATATCGTTCAGCTAGCACTAAAACCATATGCGTAAAGGCAAAGTTATGGATGGTAAACACGTTGCGCCCTACAATGGTACAAAATGATATTAAATGCCATATTTGCATGGCATTAAATAACCCTTGTTCAGCAAAGGAAATGTTTGGAACCTCGAAAACCTACGCGTGGTGGTAAGCCAAAACAAGTAAGTTTGCACTCAATGCTACGGTTTTACAAAAACAAGTCACTGCTTTGTTTTTAATAAGGTAAATAAATATACACGCTAAGACTTGTTAAATACTACCTTTTATACATAAATATACCATAAAATAAATTAAGGTCATAAAACAGGACTAACTAGATAAAATTCTGGAATGAGGCTAAACCATCAATCACCAAGAACACTCGGCAAGCGTTATGACCACTACACCAATAGGCTACTTAATAATAATCAAATTTGCCTTGATTGTTTCAATTTAATACTTTACATATATTGAGGCATTTCCAAGTAGTCTGTACCTAAAACGTAGCTTTTTGTAGAGTTTAAGATCATTCGAATAAACAATTTTTAACTCAATTTAATACGTATTTTAGGCCAATTAATATTATTTTACAATACCTATATACAATGAGATATAGGATAGAAAAAGGAAATTTTTTTCTCATGTATTATGTTTGTACGTTCAGTTATTTTTTTATGAGCGAATAAATATTGATGTATTCCTGCTATTGAAATTTTAATATCTTTTCATTGCATGTTTTTCGTTCATATTCATATTTTTTCCATCCCTCAATATCTCTATTTGCCACGAAGCGGAGTGCGAGTCCCTATTCATATTTTTATTAATAATACCGAACGGTGTACCCATTTCTCTCAAGGATGTTCCCAAACGTATAATTATATATTTTTTGATCTTATATAAGGCGCTTCGTAAATTAAATATTCCACAAGTACACATAACTTTTTCCTGAATTAATGCGATATATTAAATAAAGCCTTTGAAATGTGGTGCTTGAGAAAATTAGGATTTTCAGCCAACATCTGCTGTTCCGGGATTTTTTTATACAGATACTTACATAATAATCCAAGATGAAGACACTGAGGATGATAGCAGGCAAGACTCCGAAGGATCGCGTGAGGAATACCAGAATAAGAGGGATATGTGAGGCTGTGGACATTGTACGATGGAGTAGACAAGAGAGGAGGAACTGCTTTGGTCATGTCCAGAGAATGGGCAGCACCAGACTCCCTTATGTACAATTAGCCTCTCGGAACCCGCTCTCGCGGAAGACCTCCCAAAAAATGGAAGGACAGCTGTGAATCCACCTCACAGGAGGCGCTATCCTCCGGAGAACAAACAATATACGTCTTTTAAAAGGAAGAAGAAGATGACTTACAGAATACAACTTTCAAAAAACATACAACAATGCATTACTTATTAAAAATATTGATTGTATTAGTTGTATAAATCTACTTATATTAGTTACACCTACATGTTTAAGAAATACCTTTCCATCGTCTGGGTGTTATATATATATGTCAACATATCAAAATGAATAATATCTTCTGTTTTTTATTTTTTAAATTATTTGTAAATTTATTTTTAAAAAATTATTACTGAAGTTCTTGATTACTCGCAATTATTGGAAAAAAATTAGAATTGGGCTAGTAGTTAAATTTAATTGATTATTAATAATATTTTGTTACCTATTACATGCTTGCTGAATCAATTGAAAAAAAAACATTACATATTTCTGATGCAACCCGATATCCCAATTGCAAGTGTCTTCGGTTTGCTCTAGCAACTTGCATATATTCATAGCATTTATGCAATGCAATCATGTACGAAATAGGCACATGAAATGCGCGGCGATTTGGCGTGTACAGTGCAGGTGGCGAACAAAGTAAAAATGATTACAATTATTGATGCAGAGGAACATAAATATTGCAAATTTAAGGACGAGTGGTGCGGTTATTGAGCATAAAATAATTATCATAAATAAAAAATCGATATTGATATTTTTTTCTAGTTATTCAGATTATTGCAAGGAAATGAATGGTGTTTAGAAATGATCTTTTTAATAGCGATTAGAATATTTGCATTAATGTAAGGATAAACATAAAACATATTATATGTACTTAACATTTTTTATGGGAGAAAAACCTACATTATTAGAGTGCTGTTTTATTCTAAAGAAATCCGGGATTCTAATACAGTGTTTAACATGCAAATTTGTGCCATGTAGCCAACCAGCAACTAGCGTTAGAAATTCTCATTACCAAATTCAAAATGACACGGTCCGGCTATTCGTACAAAAACCTGTATAGTAAAAAAATTCTGCTTTATAAAAAATACCTACAACGTCAATTATTCTGACCACATGCGGAAACAACAGCCCAATTTGTGTAACAGCTGGAATTCATCAAGGACCTGTTCAGAGTCCGTCCTATTCAGAATCATAATTGAATATTTGGAAACACACAAACAAAAACATATTTTTCGCGTATAACGTCATAGATTCGTTTTTTTTATCTGATAATTTAATTTTTAATATCTTTAAAAAACTAGACTCAAATTAATGTAATGCAGAAAGCGCGAGTTTCGCAATTTTTTTTTCTCAGATCTTCCAGAATTCTCTGAGGAAGAAATTAATAATTGAAGTCGTCCTTATAAAAAGGGTATATGTAGTACATCAGGTAACATAGAGATTATATTATTTTAAAATGATCTATATAAAAAAAACTGTATGCCCCATGTGCAGTATTTTATTTTCCATGATTTCAACTCAATCTTGCCGAAATTCGACCTCAAAAGTTGGCTTACGTGGAAAATGAGTCTGTATTTATCTATATTTGTCTGGTGGTGACAAATATGACTGCCGACAGCTCCAAAATGTCAGTGGAACTGCTTAATAACACGAATAACAAAGTAATCGTTAAATTAATGTTCATAATAAATTGGCAAGTGAATATTAGAAAATGAAAAAATGGAAAGTTCTAGTTATTTGTCTCACAAAGTTTTTTTTTCTACTAACTAACTAACTTACCATCACGCCGTTTCCCCGTGGGGGTAGGCAGAGAGGATAGAGCGCCATACTCTTCTGTCCTGACATACAACATTCGCTTCGTCTACATTCATAAATCTTCGCATGCAAGCTCGACGGTTTTTCAGGCTTCTAACAGGACCATCTTCCAGTATCTGGTTAATCTGGTCATGCCACGTCTTCCGTGGTCGCCCTCTCTTTCTGGGGCCGTCAACACTTGCATCATATATCTTTCTTGCCATTCTTTCCTCATTCATTCGCTCAACATGCCCAAACCACCTGAGCGACCCTATTTTTATTTTGTGTATTATGCTACGATCAGCTTTACATTCATTCCTAATATCTTCATTCTTTACTCTATCATACATGGATTTACAATACATACGTCTAAGGGACCTCATCTCCAACTGCATTCAATCTACTTTCGTTCTTTTTTTTTCTCTCCTGTAAAATTTTGTTTTTGCATATATAACTTTTTTATAGGGACGCCTTTAATAACATAGAATGTTTTTTTTTAGATGTACGTTTATGGAGTAAGCCGGTATTTCTAAATATTATTCTTTTTACGTCTATTTTTTAATAAATTTTCAATGTCTCCTTATTTATGAATTAACCCATTTCCTAATTATTGATGACTTTGACGTTAACTTTGTCGAGATTTTTTCATATAAATAATAGCATAACTATTATTTATATGGAACATGTACGATGCACGCCTTCTTTTTCTGACCACAAATAACTTTACGTACATCGAATTCAAATTAAATTAGTAGTTTGATTTGAATTGACTGAAATGAAAAATTAAAATTATAAAAATACCAAAGCGAGATCAACGCCGTTAACAAATGCGAACTATCCAAGCATTAGTTTATAATTTTATAATGTTATATAAAACCAAAAAAAATACATAAAACTCAAGCTACGATTGAATATCCAGACTCGCGTCACATTTTACATCAATATTGACTTGGTTTCGATTTAGGATATGGCTATTGTCGTATTTTTTCGTTTCGGTTCAGAGTTCAAATGTGGGCAAACAAAATTTGTATTGCGAGATATTACAGATCCGTAGGCAGCTTTATTCTCCACTGCGGTATATGTTCGAATGACAATAGAAACTACACACAAACATAACAAAAATAGATATTCATGTGTGATCCGTGATGGAATGAATGTCCGTTCTACGACGCAATCGGCAAAAAAGTAAAAAAAATATATTTGTTTAGGTACATTTTATTTTTATATATTTTTTCATATATACTGTCAAGAGATTGTGAAATTTAGTAATTGCACATAATATCTGCAATAATTTGAAAAAATCTAATGCGCGTGAATATACGAGTAGTCCGTTTATCTATATAAAGTGACGGCTAGGCATAGCTCTCAAGACAATCTTAGTTTGATTGATGGCTGCGTTTCCCCACAAAAGTCATCGAGACAGCAAGAAACAAGCGAACTGCGAAGCGGCGTGAGTAAAAAGAACCTGCGTGTGAAATATTCAAGTGACGAATCATGACGGCTATGCCCATGGTGAAGCAAACATTATTCTAGATAAATTTTTTTTTTTAATATTTGGATAATAATAAAAAATATATGCGTACACGGAATACGAATATAGTAGTACAGTATTTTTGCCATTTTTCAAACTAAGATAAACGCCTGTCTTATAAAGATGTTGAAATATTGTGAGAACAATAGGAGTTGTCTATGTCTAGAGAGATGATAGGCGACGCCATGGTCGTCATGTCTCCGCCGTCGGATTAGGCGGACCTCCCCTGCGCGCTCAGACTTTCTTTTCTCGTTTTCCTTGAGTTGATTATACAAGTAAACTTACTTATGAAAATATGACTATTTTCCTGGATTCCTAGATGAGGCTAGAACTACCTACTGGACCACTGGATAAGCACGTGAAATCAAAACATAAACATAAAAGGAATATTTTGAGTTTGTTCAAATCTTTCAGAACAGTGCTGGATTTATGTCACAGAGACATTATTAATCAATTAGTGTATATTATAGATATCTCACAGAGACGAAACTGTATTAATTATGGGACTTCTATACCTACTTTCCCATAATTAATACAGTTTCGTCTCTGTGAGATATCTATAATATACACTAATTGATAAACATAAAAATTCGAATCGAATCCTTTTCTAACACAGGGATCTGCCATAAACCAATTATGCTTTGTCCTGAACCAGATTTTTCTGTATAGTTTCTGTATGTATTGTATTCCGTTGTTGGAATATGTTTTTATATGCCTTTATCGTTTTCACAAAATGTCTCCTCTTCAAATGCCCTTCTTCATTTGTTTCATAAAACTTCATGAAGCTTTAAATTCAAAAACTCGTTCAAGTCCATCTTCTTGAGAAAATCGTGGATAGGGCGCCAGTAAAATTTAACTCATTCATTACTATGTAAGTTTTTTTTCAAAATAAATACAAATTTATTCATTGTTCATAATTTAATCATTTACGCTCCAGGTAATATACAATACTCGACAAAGAGGATACTTAAAATGATTTGTAACAATGTTCCTTCAATCCTACTCTTTATAAACGTGAATATTTATTTTATTTGTCTTATTTCATATCAAACTTCTTAATATGGAACCATATAGAACATTTTACAATATCGCATAAGAAATTGATTTCCCGCTCTTTGTGTGCTGGGAGGGAAAACATCCCTGTTTATTTCCATATTCTCCTTAAAGGGTGGTTGTTGTACACACACATACGTAGTCATATCAAACTTTACATACTTCATAATTAATTTTACATGGTGCAATATATTTTTATTAAATAATACATGTCATGATTATAGTCTGTGTATATGCTTACATTATTACGAAATGTTTCCTGGACTAATCTAATATATTATGTATTCTTTACCCTAACCTATCAATAAGATTTCCAGTTTCTAACGCCTATAGTAAAACCCTCAGGCAATGATTTTATATTTTATAACTAGTGGTTCGCTTAGACGTTCCCTCTATCCTCGTCAATCCTCAATCATAGTCCTCGTCAGTTCATATCGCATCAACAACAGCAAAAAAGTAGTAGTTAAAAGAAAACATTCAAAACAGACAATTATAGAGTGTAGAAAATAATATCATACGACAAGTACACACAAAAACAAGTTGATAAAAAATATAACCTCACGTATTTTGTTTTTTTTTTTTTTTTTGTATTTGTAATGTTTAGTTTGTAATTTATTTTGAAGAAGGAACGGTGGTTCCGTAACCGGTTGGTGAGACCAAAAATATACTGATTTATAGTGTGAATTTTTTTTCAGTTTTTGAACATGGTTTGTTTGGTAATTTATTAATTCTAAAATTAATAATTTATAAATTCTCACGGAGACGATGCTCTTTATATTGGAAACATGTAAATAAGTCTTGTATATTGTGGCCACGGGTCTTATGACCTGTATAAGCTGGCTTAAGTCATACGCAACATTTATATCTGTATTTTTTCAAATATTGCCTGCCATCTATGGGCGAAAATAACATAGATATATAGAGTATATGAGTAGATGTCACCACTGGTAACGATACCACTATATTTTTACTGTCGTTTTAGTTTAAGATATGTATTTGAAATATATGGAACTTCATGAATAAATTTTCATTCGATGCCTTTCCGTACAAAATGCAAGACAAGCTTTTAGGAAAAATGCTCGTCGCCGTTGAATTTCTCCCGCCATCTCTGGACGCCTTAACCCTAGAGGGCTACTGTTAGTCATTTCGACTAACACAGCGAACATTTGTTGCTTTCTCTTTTCAACTATCGCGTTGATTCTTCGTGTCAACTCAGTAACCGACCGGACGTTTGAAGGGTCGGCTACGTCACGCTGGTAAGTACCGCCGTATCGAAATAAAATATACTTGTTGGCCTAATCAACTAATAAAAAGCCACCGCGTGGAAAAAATATCGATAGCCTTGTAGGGTTAATGAATTTATGCATCTCGTGTGAACCTTTTTAAGATGCATTATTTACAGCCTCACGTAGCTAATCACATCCCTCCGCAAGTATCGCCACGAAGGCTGCCGGGGTCCCTATTCCGACGATTTAGCCGTCCCAAACCGAAAGGTCGAGTGCCTCAGAATAAATTTAGAGGAGGACACCCATGCAATTCCAGAGCGGATGCTGTATAATGTAACGGAGAGTTTTATAAGACAGTTAGAACACCATTACGGAGAAGGATGGATACCCGCATCAGGTGCTTAATGTACGTACATATGTACGTACTACTTGATCTCTCGTTTCTGCGCAGCGTGTATGTTTAGACTCGTGTAAAAAAATGTTTGTAGATTAATTAAATGAATTAAAATCATTTGCATAATTTTCCTTGTAACATTGTCCGTCACAAATGCTGCCAGATGGCGCAAATGATGAAGAGGTTCATAAAATAATGAGATATAAAAACCAAGAAAACGCATCATTCTATATTCTATATAAAACAATTTCCAGATGAGGTTCACAAAATACACAGGTATAAAAAACAAAAATGCATAATTTTTTTATGTAACAGTGTCCCTAAAGCTACCATATGACGCAAATAATGATGAGGTATAAAATAATAATGACATATTAAAAAAAAATGCGTTATTACCTTTGTTACAATGTCCGTCACCAACATTACCAGATAGCGCAAATTATAATGAGTTGTATAAAATGAAGTATAGAAAGAAAAATAAGGAAAATTCTCTATGTAACAATGTCCATCACTACCGCTACTACGACGCTACGCTACGCTAGACGTGCTGTTCGCATAGCTTTAACTTGCGGCCAAAAATTATAGTAAAAGTTCATCATTTTTGACGAGTTACAGATACTATTTTATAATAGATACTACAGTCACCGGCATTAGTTAGGTGACAGAACTGTAATTGTAACATTTCAAAACTTTGTTCCTTGGTAGAACTATTAAAAGTTTTGAATATTTTTGATTTGATTGAGAATGAATATTGACATATTTAAGGCTTTTGTCGCACAATTCTTAGTCAATTATTTCTTTTTAAAAATCCGTAAAGGGCAATCTAGCAATTATTCAAGATGCCGGGTGTACTGTAAACCGGTGGGCAGTTAATTAGTGGATACTGTCACTGCCAAATACATACACTGCATGTAATGCAGAAAATCAGTGAGCTAGCAACATAAAATTTGTACGGCTTCTTCTGTATGGAAATTCTAGGGTAACATAACTATTTTCAGCTCATCATTTCTATCATGAGCTATTGATATTTATATGAAAAATAACACAGGACCTCGTATTGTTTGTTACAAAATTTTCAACTGTTCAATAAATAAATAAATATTTTGATAAAATAGTGTTTAAATCTGCTGATAACATGGAAGACTTTTTTTGAATATGTTAAAACATGCGTTTAATATATAATTGTAAATACTTGATTTATTTCAGCTTTTTTCTTTGTTGCAAGAATTTTTTTTATTTTTATATATATTAGGTCCTTACATATGAAATTGGCGTTTAGTATGGGAGGAACATAAAGCCGATTTTTTTTTATTATAATATTTTTATTTAATCAAAGTATGTACCATTGCTATCTATGCACTTTTGCCATCTCATAGGTAGTTCATCGATCCCTTTACTAAAAAAACCATTCGGACGGGAATCAATAAAATCTTTGAAGGCGGTTTGGACTGCCCCATCGGAGTTGAATTTTTTCCTTTGCAAGAAGTTATCCAAATTTCGAAAAAAATGGTAATCTGTTGGGGCAAGGTCCGGAGAGTACGGTGGATGTCTTAGACATTCCAATCGAAGCTCCTCTAATTTGGTAGCCGTCTGTTGTGCAGTGTGTGGTCTAGCGTTATCATGAAGCAGCAGTGGCCTAGAGCGATTAACCAGCCTCGGTTGTTTAGCAGCTATCTTTTCCATCATGGTTTGCAGTTGCTGACAATAGACATCTGCCGTAATCATATGGCCAGATTTAAGATTTAAAATCCCTTCATTATTGTGCTGGTTGAGTAATGCAACGCAGCAGTCAACGCGCGTTTGTTGATTTGCTTCACTCAATTCGTGAGGTACCCACCTTTCAAGCTTTTTCACCTTACCAATTTGCTTCAAGTGGATTAAAACAGTTTTATCACTAACACCGCAGCCTGCAGCTAACTCGGATGTGGTTTGCGATGGATCCGCTTCCACAATAGCCTTCAATTCTTCATTATCAACTTTGGTCTCCGGCCGTCCACGGGGCTTGTTCTGCAGGTCGAAATTTCCAGAACGAAAACGTTGGAACCAAAAACGCACCGTGTTTTCTTTAGCGGCACCGTCGCCATACACATCATTAATCCTTCGAGCCGTTTCTGCAGCACTGGTGCCACGGTGGAACTCGTACTCGTAAATAACGCGATATTTCAAGTTTTTCATTTTTTAAACTGAGTGACGCAAAGAAAAAAACAATTGAGGAAAAAACAAATGAATTATAATTTTCAAAACACAAATACATGAGTAAATAGCTGTATAAATTTGGATTTGGAATTCCTAACCAAAGAGAAGATATTTGAGATCAAATTTGCCAGTACGGCAAAACATCAATTTCATATGTAAGGACCTAATATTTAAAAAATCAGCGAGGAGGCAATGTTAAGAAAATATATGAAGAGTGTATGGTACGGCGTGCAAGAGATGATGTTCGAAAGTTGATGAAGCAAAAGTTGTGCAGCCAGGATAAACTAATGTGGTGTTCTATCCTCTCTACCTTCTCCTAAACAGAAACGGAGCAATGTTGTTATCTAGTTTCAAGAATCCAAATCTCGAGCGGAACCGGGTAATACTTATAGTTAGTACATAAATATAAATAAAATGGGTATTTGTTATATCAGCACCTTCGCATTTCGCATTTTCAAAAGAAAAAATAAGTACTTCTTTTGTCCTCTTATGTATTTTGGATGCCAATATTCTCGCAACAAAATGAATACCAATATTGAGATAGAATCCATTTCACGCGTCGCCACTTCGCGACGAGATTTGTTGTGAAGTGTCACAATGGCACGCACGCACGCGGAATGGCTGCGCGCCAGCCCCGTAATCCAGAATCGTAAATCAATCAGACGGTGCCTAATCGAAGCTGGTCAAAATTTGGGACTAATCACTCGAAAACAAAAAAAACTACCATCGTATATATTTATTTATTTTTGGATTATTTATATAGCGCTGTTTTCGTGAGAACTCTCGTCATGGTAACCTTACACATTACTATTATTTTGCAAAACAAATTACTGGCTGAATGACATATTTATTATTAATTATACACTGGCTGATATGCAAAAAAAAAATGACGGTTTATATAACAAATAGTTGAGATAACAAAATGTTAGTTATGTAAGTATACTAGTAACACTATTTATAGAGATTTTTAGTCTATCGGTTTCGAAACGTACCCAACTCTTTGTCTATTAACATAATTAAAATTTTGTTAAAATGCCTGACAAAAAATTTAATGCTTCAAACATTGAAAATATGAATAATATGAATAGTTGAGATGGCTACAATTTGTTGAGTTTTTGTACGATTGTCTACATAGGTGCGTCTTTAGTATTTTTTTGAATTGTGGTAAGCTGTCCGTTTGTCTCCGTTTGTCTGTTAGTTATTCCATAACTTTGGTGCAGCCACCGCCAAAGCACGCTCACCAAAGTTTGTTTTGTGGACGCGATTTACTTCAACTAACCTACTTGTATTGGATGTTGAGCGAAGTGTTAGTTGTCTATTATTCACGTGGACTGCAGAAGGTGGTATTGTATTGAGGGGCCATATTGTGAATTTCCTTACCTATTATGAGGCACAACTTATATTCAATCCTCTCTAGGCATTTAAGCCAGTGAAGGATTTGAAGATGATGTTATATATGCGCGTTTGGCAGCATCAATAGATCGCTTCAACCTGCCTGAGAAGTGAATATAAATTGTTTATAGTACCTACCTATCATTAAAAATATAGGTAATTAAAATCTGATGAAATTTAAGTACCTTGGGTTGGAGATATCTAGCTACAGCGATCTGTATAACGAAGTCAAAGAGCAAACAAATAAAGCAGCGGTTATTTCCGGATGCTTAAGAGACACTGTGTGAGCCAATAAGCATACGCTAGTGGAAAGCAAAGTCAGAATATATAAAATATGCATGAGACCTATCATGACGGTATCGAAGTAAGAGCGGACACGGTGAGAACTAAACACCTCCTCAGAACTACTGAGATGAAGACTCTTAAGACACATTGCGGGCAAGATCCTCAGAGACAGAGTACCCAATGCGGAAATCCTTAGAACCTGCGACATACAAGACATTGTAAGACGGAGCAGACAGAGGAGTTTCTGGAGGGACCACGTCGAGAGAATGGGCCAGACGAGACTTCCCAGAGCGGTGATGCGTGGGATTTCCAGAGGGGCGCCGACCGCCAGGGAGACCACCAAAGAGATGGCGAGAAAGCTGAACGTCCTCATCACAAGACCAGAACTGACCTGTCAATACAGATCAAGATCTAACAAAAGAAGAAGAAGAAAATCTGATGAAACTGACAACGAATTTTTTAGATGTTTTTACACAGAGTATAAAAATTTACTGAGATGAATTAAACCCGCTCTTTAGGAAAGAGGGTTCGGTCACAGCGGAAGAATATCCCCCATACACATTTAAATTACAGTTGAAGTGTTTACTGTTGCATTATGAAATCTCTCTGTAAACGAAACGTATTTTTACACATTGTTTTTTAATTTATTTTTTTAATTCGTTCCAGCGTCTCTTCAAGTAAGAACGTATTTTTGTAATAAAGCGCGACTTATTTTACTAATACTTTATACTTTTTGAGTATTTAGTTAGATCTTTTCATAATTCTTTTAAAATTTACAAGCTCATAATAATTTTTTTATGAGCTTGTAAATTTTAAATTTACAAGTCAAAAAGTGGAACCAGCCGTAGAAGTAGACCGTGTAACGATAAATTTACATTAGTTAGTGTCTATTTATTTTGGTGGGCTGTGTATAAATTTTTTCGATGTATATTTTTTTAACTAGTCATTTTGTAGGCATCATGGAAGCCATCTTCGGTTGCTTTGATGGTTTAATTTTTGGCATTGGGACTAGTTTTATCGGAATAGAGATGGGAATACTTAAAAAGGTTATAATCGAAGTTACGAACGATGCTCCGTACTCATGCCCGCATGAACTGAATCAATGACGTAGATTATACATTTTGGTTTATTTTATACATACGAATACACATAACATATACTTAATTCTTAATTTACGAGCCGCATCGACGCATCCCTGCTTCACTGTGGGCATAAATCTCCCCAAATCCCGCGCTACGGTCGCCATATTTTGAACAGTATCCGGGATAATCTGTTGGGATACCCCCCACCCCGCGGCCCAGCCAAGTGGATAATAAAATTGCTTTTATATTCAAATACCCCCACCCCGCCCCCCGCCGACCGGCCCATTCGCCGATCCAATCGCTTCCGATTGCTTATTGGATCTTACTACAGACCTGAAATTTGAATTTCGAACGTATACACATAAAATCACTGCGAGAATGTCGCGCAAATATGGACAGGCCATAAACAGGGTTGTGAAAAGTAACGTTATGAAAATAACGCGTTATTCGCCTGAACGTCGTTAACCGGCGTTCGTGATTTTTTTCTTGTTTTATTTCTTTTTTACGCTGTTTTCAGTGATCGACCGATGTTTGGAAGCTGGTCGTAAATAGTTAATCTTTGTATTAAATATTTGATTAGTAGGTACCTACCTATAATGATTCTAGAATATTTTTTATGGTGATTTGGAACTATTTAAGCTTTGACTTCTAAACTGTTCATCACAGATAGTTATAGATTAAATTTTATGAGGTAGATGAAACGTATGATTCAATACTTAAAAGGATTTTAAGGAGAAAAGGTTAACGGTATTAAAGGAATGGAAAAATTTAATAATATTAGCAAATAGCAGACGTACGAAGATCGGGTGGGCTTGTATTTTGGCCAATGCTCCTGATCTTTCCGGGATAACTTTCTTTTAAAATTAAATTTATTTGGTAAATGTACAAACTTAAGAGTGGCTGTTTTCAATGTAATATAATTAATACACATTTATATTACACGCTTACCCACTTTCAAATGAGAATTTACTCTCGGGTGTAAAAGTGGGGGGCATCGTCATATACGTATATATCTATTGTTAATGTAATCGTTAGTGTAAGACATTAGATTAAATAAATAAGATATAGACAAAGAAATATTAGATTAAGTTACAAAAATTTAGATATTAAATAAGGTAAGTATGATATAAACAGTACAAGAATACAAAAATGTAAGACATTAGATTAAGTAAATAAGATATATACACAAGGAAACGTTAAATTAAGTTATAAAAATTAAAAATTAAGATGGTTTTGTAATAACATTTAAAAGTATGTATATGTAAGATTTTTTTCATTGCATTTTTGTGATTATTTGTAGAAGATTTTTCAATATAGATTTGAATTTTCCATAATTTTTTCTGTCTTCATTTCATTGGGAAGAGCATTATATGGGTTTATATATTGGCTAAATACACAAAATAAAAATTGAATCGAAAAAACAGCTCAGCAAAAAAATTAACCTTAGCCCAGTAACACTGCCGGTATTAAAAAGATGTCAATATTAACGTTTTTAAAAAAAAGTTAAAGTGTACACCCTACGCGAACGCAGGATTTTTGGCGCAATGTAATTAAATTAAATTATACGCGTTAGTCGCTGGTATTTCTAGAACATTCTACAATACGATTATTTATGTATAAGTATTTTTAAATAGTATATCTTGTGTTTTTGTTAAAAATATGTTAATTAAATATCCTAATCATTGAATGTACTATGAATTTACTGCATAGCTTATATTTTTGCTTTTGTTTCGTATATATGTATTGTCATCATCATCATCGTCATAAATTATCTCATTCTTTTCAATCGAAGATATTTTTTGAATTATGCTTATTTTGAACGTACACTCTTAGTTGTTAAATAAAAATTTTATTATTTAAACTAAACATAATAAAGGGAAAATAAGTAAAATATTGTCACGTGTCGTGGTTACAGGAGGAATTAAAGAAAACGCTGGAATGCAATAAAAGATTTATTGAATACCGATTAATTAATTAAACTAACATACAAGGTCTTAACTTAAATTAAACTGTTTCGCAAATTTATCACTCGTAAATAGACACTTTATATTCGCTTTAACACTTTATTCTGTTCACTAGAATATTCCATCAATTTCCGCACTTATTACTATTCGCTTCGATTTATCTCGCTACGTAAGAACTTTCTAGAATCGCTATCGAATTTTCGCTCGCTTGGCATCACTGCCGCTGCCGCTCGCTTGGCCGGACTGACCGCCGCCCGCGGTTACCTCCGCTTCTGTTACCGCCTGTTAACCGTGTTCGGAAAACAACTCCCCGGTTACTCCCGCGTGTCGTATTTATATGGCTAACGCTGTTATCCAGACTTTTCCAGTGTTTACTAGCAAGTACTCGTGCATTTCAGATTTCGCTGGAAAGTTGCAGACGTCACTCGAAAGTTGGAGATGATCCCAGATCCTTCCGTAGTATTGTGTTAACTTCAAACAACTGTCACTTTGACAGAAGTGCGTGATTCTTCTTTAGCCTCGTTACAAAATTATAACTAAAACACTACTAGTTGATGATTTTTTAAATGATTTTAAATCGATCTTAGTTTCATTAAATTACTCACAATATGAAAAATTCTTATTTAGCATTTTTTTCTGTTTTTTTACATTAAATCGTTTTATTAGGAAAAAAATTATAAAATTATTAAGAAAGGAACAAATTTGATTTTATATTTTGACTACGGAGTGACTGCTCCTTCACCAAAGCTAACACGGCGCACCGAGGTATGTCTAACATCGTCGCGTCGGGTCCCAATGGGGATTACTGCAATGCCACGAATTTATAAACTTTTCGTTGTTTTTCGAACTTTGAATAATTCCGTTATGAATTAGGTTAAATTGGCTGTGTTTCAGAATTTTATAATTTTAATTTTTATACTTTATAATTTTATAATTTGATATGCTTACCTACAATTTTCCACTTTTTCAACGTCATCTACTAACCAATCCAAGGATCATATAGAATTCCCACAGAGACAAAGATATGAATATGATAAATGTGTGTAGAAGATTTTTATACAATATCCCAGGGCTTACAACCTGTATGAACTGGCTTAAGTGATCACTCTACACAATGCACAACGTTCACCAATTCCTTCGTAAGAACATCCACATATTATCAAATTTTTGAAAGCTCTATATGTGTTAAAATCTGAGAATCTTTCGTTTTTCTTTCATTTTGTGAATGAACTCCACTTTAAAAATATTGAGGTACCAGATACGAAAATCTATGCATACAAGTTCAAGAGAAAAGAGTACAGATGTCTCTAGCATAGCATTGCAAGCAGCTCATGCAAGTTGTGAGCCCTGGGCCATCGTATAAAAAGACTTCCACACACGCGTCTCATATCCATAGCTTCATCTCTGTCAGATTTCTTTAATTTATCTCAATTAATTAATCATCCCTTTGGGGACAAAATCCAATAACTGTGTTCTTAGAACATACCTACATATGAAGTATTGCTGAGATATTATTTGTTTGTATTTTTTTCTTTTTCTAATATTTGATTGGGTACTTAGTACTTTGAACCACTTTTATTTTCTTTTGTATCCACATATAAAAAAATGTTTGAGTATCATAACTAGTATTATATGCTTATATAGGTATTTAGAGAATTTGTATGGATGTTTAAATACTATTCCTTCTCAAAATATTTTTATTCTCTTTCTTACTCTGTATAATGTACGACGCTTGCTTTCCAACCCATTTTTCAAATAAAATGTATGTTATTATTTTCCACTAAATTAATTACATGTAGTTTCATCATATACTATATCTATATATATGTACACCACGTAAATAGGATATTTTGTAACTACCAGTGAAAACCTGTAATTGTCTTTCTTTATGTTCCACATTTCTTGTTTTTTCTTAATTATTGTAAGCTGTTGGTTTTACAAATAAATATAAATAAAAATAAATAAAAATAAACACAATAAATATATATTTTTTAATATTATATATAATAAATAGCTAAGGATCGTCAAGATAATAGTATTTGATAACTATTTTATTCAATGTTTTCAATGTATTCAATGTTTATTTAAATATTAACTACATTAATGCTCGGTATGTATTCAATGTTTATTTAAATATTAACTACATTAATGCTCTATCGTATTATGTTTACTCTTTCGTAAAATTATGGTATGGATTTGTTGCTTTTATGGATTATCCATTTCCACATTTTGTTTTTACTCCCTTTATATTAACTCGTGGCGTCTGCTTGCTTGCTTGCCGGCTTGCCGTCAAAAAAACTTTGGATCGATTTTTGACCCTTTTCCCGTCGAGCTGAAACTTGGCAAGTAGACTCGTGGCGACGATCAAGAAGATCTATCAAATTTTCGTTAAAAAAAATTAATAATTATAGTATAATTTCGAATTTTTAGAAATTTTATTGGTTTTTTCAAATTGGAATCATTAGAAAAGTTTGATTAGCAACGGCGGCCCGATAACGTCGCGGAATATTTTCTAAATTTGAATTACTCCGTCGGTATACATAATAGGTAATTCACTGCGAATGTCGAAAATCTAAATTGACTGACAAATGTTTTTAGAATTTAATCTTCAAAGCATCAAGTGTCCTATCAAAGCTCAAAACATCTGACATTTTTGAAATATATTAAATTACTGTAAGTTTAGTGTTATGTTATATGTTTTAATTCGTCTTTAATTGTTGTAATATTGTACAAAGAAAGGGAGTATAATAAAAACATGATTTTTATGGGTTACTTTTTTTTTTCATTTGGTTGTTTGGCAAGCAAACGGTTTATCTAATTACGACACTTTTTTAAAGTTAATTTAAAGTTGACTAATGTAATATATTACACTTTAACATCGGCCGGCCGGGGCACACGTGGCCTTAATATATGCGCAGCCAATGGGCTCATATTAATACGCTGACTCGCCGGAATACTGATCACCCTCGAGCTGGCTGGCGCGCCACGAGGGGGTGTATTATGCAAACAGGCCGATTACATAACACGGATTTTAAGTGTCAATTTTGCATTTTATATTCACCAACAGGGTGACGAACATACAAAGGACAATAAATGTTGTTTGTAACGTAATTTTTGTTAAACTCGCCAAACTAAGTTATATTTCTTTCGCGCGAAACGAACGCAACGAAATGCGCTCGCATCATGCGACGAATGTTTTCGCACTTTTTTTTTAACAAACACCATCAACAGGTCGTAGTCGCTGTGCTGAATGACGTATGTCTCTTTGCCGACGTAGAACAGGGATGTTATCTCCGGATATCTCTTTAGTTGTCAATTCTGGCGGCTGGTTCGTTTCGCGCGAGAGTATTAATATAGTTCTGCATTTTGTTGTACTTTGGCGGTTGCGCTGTGATGAGTGCTGCAATATTTATTTTGTTTTGGTTAAGCAAAAGAAGTAAAACTTCAATAGCATGGAAATAACTACACGCGCTAGATTTTTCTAGGTATTTTTTAACTAGGTGTTAATATTACGCAAAACAATATTACGTACAATAATTATTTGAGGACTTAGTCACTATCAACATCAATTATTGCATGGAAGACGGTAGATTCCGCGGGCGAAGGGTATTCAGAAACTTTCGTCCGCCGCCAGAGGAGTCAGGAAATCGAATTCGAAGATCGAACCTTTTTGGTATCAGCAGCTTTCAACCCTTTCTCGAAGTAGTACAGCCATTGTGAAGCGTATATGTGCATGGTTTTCGATACGCTTTTTAATTTAATAACCCTAATTAACAATTATATTATGAAAAATGTCAAAACTTCGAATTAAAAAGAAAACATCCCGAAAAATCCGAAAAGAACAACAAAAACAAATTAATCAAAAACGCAGGTTTTCAGAAAAACCAAATGAAAATTTGAGAATTTCGATTGTTTAGGAATGATCTTTTAAAGTCTTTATTATTTTTACCCTATTTGTGCACCAGTAGTTTGTTTTTTGCACAAGAACCATGAACCAAATTGACTAATGTCATTGTTTCTTGCCAAATTTTCCAAATAACAAATCAAATCATTTGTCCTTTTTAAAAAAATAAAAAAATAATTGCATATTATTTTATTTTTTGAGTCATCTAACTTTTCTTTGCTAGTTATATTAGGTCCTTACATATGAAATTGGCGTTTTGCCGTGCTGGCAAATTTGATCTCAAATATCTTCTCTTTGATTAGGAATTCCAAATCCAAATTTATACAGCTATTTACTCATGTATTTGTGTTTTGAAAATTATAATTCATTTGTTTTTTCCTCAATTGTTTTTTTCTTTGCCTCACTCAGTTTACAAAATGAAAAACTTGAAATATCGCGTTATTTACGAGTACGAGTTCCACCGTGGCACCAGTGCTTCAGAAACGGCTCGAAGGATTAATGATGTGTATAGCGACGGTGCCGCAAAAGAAAACACAGCGTTTT
Source organism: Agrypnia vestita (assembly GCA_016648135.1). Classification (NCBI taxonomy): domain Eukaryota; kingdom Metazoa; phylum Arthropoda; class Insecta; order Trichoptera; family Phryganeidae; genus Agrypnia; species Agrypnia vestita. The sequence goes on along the minus strand of JADDOH010007314.1, from coordinate 68,763 downwards.
TGGTTCCAACGTTTTCGTTCTGTAAATTTCGACCTGCAGAACAAGCCCCGTGGACGGCCGGAGATCAAAGTTGATAATGAAGAATTGAAGGCTATTGTGGAAGCGGATCCATCGCAAACCACATCCGAGTTAGCTGCAGGCTGCGGTGTTAGTGATAAAACTGTTTTAATCCACTTGAAGCAAATTGGTAAGGTGAAAAAGCTTGAAAGGTGGGTACCTCACGAATTGAGTGAAGCAAATCAACAAACGCGCGTTGACTGCTGCGTTGCATTACTCAACCGGCACAATAATGAAGGGATTTTAAATCGAATCATTACCTGTGATAAAAAGTGGATCCTGTACGATAATCGGAAGCGCTCATCGCAATGGCTGAACCCTGCCGAACCAGCCAAACCATGCCCCAAGCGAAAATTGACTCCAAAAAAGTTACTTGTGAGCGTTTGGTGGACTAGTGCTGGTGTCGTTCACTACAGCTTTCTTAAAACTGGCCAGACGATTACGGCAGATGTCTATTGTCAGCAACTGCAAACCATGATGGAAAAGCTAGCTGCTAAACAACCGAGGCTGGTTAATCGCTCTAGGCCACTGCTGCTTCATGATAACGCTAGACCACACACTGCACAACAGACGGCTACCAAATTAGAGGAGCTTCAATTGGAATGTCTAAGACATCCACCGTACTCTCCGGACCTTGCCCCAACAGATTACCATTTTTTTCGAAATTTGGATAACTTCTTGCAAAGGAAAAAATTCAACTCCGATGGGGCAGTCCAAACCGCCTTCAAAGATTTTATTGATTCCCGTCCGAATAGTTTATTTAGTAAAGGGATCGATGAACTACCTATGAGATGGCAAAAGTGCATAGATAGCAATGGTACATACTGTGATTAAATAAATATATTATAATAAAAAAAAATCGGCTTTATGTTCCTCCCATACTAAACGCCAATTTCATATGTAAGGACCTAATATATCTACAGAACAACTGTGCATAATTAACTCAAAACTCGATTTTATTGACTCATTCCGTCGTTCCTTTCATTCACAGAATTAAGCATCAACTTTATACGTCATTGAGGACCTGTTGATTACCTGCGTATTAAAAAATAAATAATACTCAAATGACACAAAAAAAATGAAAATGTTTTGTTGTGCTTGCCAATGCATTTGCGCCCACTGATCACTCTGCAAGCGAACTGCAGTGGAAGTTAGTAGACGTCACTTAACTCGATCGCATTCTTGTGGTGCAGGGTGTGGAGTGGAACCCCTCACCGCGTCTGCCCGGGGTGGGGGCGAGCTGTCGCGCGAGAGAGATTCTTTCACTCTTGGGGCGCGGTCACTTGAACCGTGTGCGGAAATTTCTGCGTCAACATTTGAACGAAGTTGTACGCCAGCATTTGTGCGACAATATATTTATACGAGTGTATGTTTATGTGCCCAGTACTTTAAACGCCAAGCATTTTTACCACTTTTCGATTACGCTGAAATAATCTTCTTCTTCTTCCTAGACCGTTTGCACACTTTTTGCACACCTTGCAGTACACTCTCTCACGCATATTAAATTACGAAATTTTCTACTGATTTCCACGCCGCAAATGTCCCTTTATATCGCGTTCCGTATTAAATATCTATCACCACATCTACGTACGCACACTCCAGCTGTCCAAATCATCGAAACCCTCTCCCCTCATTCCATTCAACACACAAAATACAAAAAAAATCTGCAATTTAACACTACCAAGACCGGGAATCAAACCTTCATTTTGACAGTTTATTTAGAGGGATGATTAATTGAGGGTAAATAAAATAAATTATTCCTTAGAGTACTAAAATAAAACAAATATCAGTTATGATAATTAGCTTTCATTTAATTTTGTATACATTTCCCTAGTTGAACTAGTAAGGTACTTAGTATTTGTTGTACATTTCCAAGCGCTCATTTGCAGCTTGAAAATCTCAAAAAAATCACAGGAATACTGAAAATATTCTAGAATAAATTCCATTTTGTACATCAGCCCCCCTTATTCTAATACCTCTCGTTATTTCACGAGTGGAAACCAAAGTCCTTGAAATATTCCATCAGAAGGTTTTCTTCTGATCCTTTAACACGTTCAGTGCTGAAAACGCCTAAAGGCGTTCTTAACATCCGCTGGGTGCTGAAAAGGCCTACCAGAGTTCTATTCAGTTGGTCATTTTTGTTCATTTTTTGCATTTGTTTCGTTTATGGACGTCATGCTTGTTCACACAGAAATTTTCGCGTAATTTTTTAAACATTTCTTTTTTGTTTTCTTAGAATTCAATTTTCGATAAAAATAACATTTTTTTTCATATTATGTTGAAGTGATCTGCCGTTTTTTTTTAAAATCTTCTTTTCGTTAAACTGACATTTTTCATATAATAAGTCTTCAATAGTGTTATGAAATTAAAATGCCTAACGAAAACTATACACATTTACGCCACATAATGGTGTGCCACTTCGAAAAGAAGGAGAAAGCTGCTGCGTCATTTCGCGATCTCAACGATCTTTTCAGCGGAGGACTAATTAGCTAAAGAGCATGCCGAGAATGATTTGTTCGCTTCAATGCTGGCGATACCAACTTCGACGATTGGTTGGACAAGGGTTGATTTCGATTGCCAGACACCTCTGGCGGCTTTGGTACCTCGAATCTTGCATCACTAGGATACTGGACACTGAACACTCTTCCACTCAATTCACTAGTGATGAACACACGAAATATAATCTTGCAAATGCAGCTTCCCAAATGATTCTAAAAACAGTGAATAAATAATATCTGGTCCCTAGCGCCACCAACAAGGGTAGTAATGCGTTGACCAAAAGGGACAAAGCAACTGCATAATGGTGAAAATAAAAAAAATAGAAAGTTACGCAGGAAAACCCTTACAGGGTTGTCTGTTTTGTTTTCTTATTACTGACTGTCAGGGTGACGGCTGCTTTCTTTGTAGGTATAATCTCCCCTTTTGTTACAAAAATGCATTAAAAATAGATGGAATTTACTATTTCACGTTAAGTTTTTTATGAGAAATATCAAGACATCTGTCAAATGTAAATATTTTTATCACTGACTGTAGCGAAAATGTAGGCCTCAATTTACTATTTGGATACTGGATGAAGAAATTAGTGAAACAAACTGATTTCTATAAACACAAAATAATATTCGTACTTTTTTATATAATATTCATTACGTTAAAATTGACGAAGTGTTCAATGTTATATAATTTCAGGACCAGGGTTCTTGGGATAGTGGGCTGAGTTTTTAATTTTTATGTATTTTGTACCCAGTATTCTGTTAGTGCCTGATTTTAAATAATTAAAAAAATAGTCCATTGTCATAAAAACGTAAGCTAATGAGAAGAGATTTTTGTAATCTTCCGATATTTCTAAAAATAAATAAGGCACGAACTTCATGTTTCAAATACGGATACCAAACTCTAACGTATTAAAACTCATAAAATATCGAATGTGTACATAATACAATAAGCAAATATCTAAAATTAAAATTTATTCGCCGTCAAAATGATGGTACCGGGTCTTTCTAGTGTTAATAATTGACTAATTTAATAATTAAAAATACTCGTTGATTGCTTTCATTGTTTACTGCTTAACAAACCTCGGAACTCAACGCGGAACAATAATTAAACCCACTTAACATGAAAGCCGTGGTTAAACCTAAACGTCTGTTAACACAACTTAACTGATTTAATCTCCCCTCCCTTTAAAAAACAACAAAGCGTGTCGTGCCATATGGCATTATTTCAATCGGTCTTTATTCCAACGGGCACACGGCCGAATCAAAAAAACTCGCTTTCATTAAAAATATTATTGTTTTTTTTTCGTAAATTACTTCCGAAATAGTGTAGGAAGGGGTACTTAAAAGTTTTTATACTTGCTGCATATCCAGACCGTATATATCAACTTTTTCTTTTATTTATGTTTTACTGTTCAAATTAAATATAACGACTTCATTATTCTGAGGCATAAACTTTTTCAGTGAACTGCCAGTTGACGATATATATATCGTATACTACTATATATAGTAGCAGAAAAAGAATAATGTATATACAAAAAAAAGGATGAGATATAGTCTAATGTTAAATTAATCCTTAAATTTAGCTTTATATAAACCACATTGATTATTTGTTCTTTACGTCTGTCAGTTTCGATACCATTGTATCATCGTTAGGATGGACGCATAAATATTCTTAAAATTAATCTTAATTATCAAGTTTTCAAATCAAGAATCATATTTTTATTACTCTAAACATAATTGTTTTTTTTTTCTAAACAAAATTTGATATTTTAACGTTGATTAATTATGTAAAATAATTAATCAATGTTAAACGCTGAGTAAAAATAGTAACTGTACAAAATTTGGTACGAATGGTATTCAACATTATATATTTACTACACTTTTTTTTTGTGCTCCAAGAATATACAATAACCTGCCATTAGACGTAAAGGGTCTTGAGGTGTTAAAAGAATTCAAACATAAAATAACAAGGTGGCTCTTTGGTTTGGGTAGGACAAAAAATGAGACCAATGTGTCATCCATATTAATATAGTCAATACAGTCCATATTAATATAGTCACAAAATTGTTTTGCAATGAAATTAAAGCTGTCATGTATGACACATTGCTTTCATTTTGTAGTCTGCCTACATTTGGTAACCGCTTTGTTGGCTTCTGTTTGAATGATTTTGCTCCCTATATACAATGTCTAAATGTATAATTCTTTAATATATAGTCTTTTGTTTGTGTTTTATTTCTTACAGACAATATATAAATCTTATTTCTATTATTATATATATATATGTGTGTGTGTATGTATATGTATATATATGTAGATGTATATGAGTGTATATTTGTATGTATGTGTGTATATATGTGTATTATATATATTATATCTTGCTAATGTTCAAACTTAAAAAAAAAAAAAAAACTGTACAGGTAGTTGCTTCAGAACAGACTTTGTCTATTGAAGCAACTACCTTCATTTATATGTATAAATAAATTTAAAAGAAAAAAATAATAAAAAAATAAAAAAATTATATCGTGGGGAAGGGTTTGGATCGCTAGAAGAAGGAAATTTGTAAAAGACGTTTGCAAAGTTATCAAATATATAAATAACCTGGTTATGAAAGGGTGTAGGATTATAAAGATAACCGACAGAATGACAAGTTTTGAGTTTTATATGCATAATTTTAAGTATATATTATTTATAAGTATAATAGAAAATATCTAACATTAATGTATGCGATATTCTAGTTCTAATTAGAAGCAGTTCATTAATCGATTATTTAAAAATTATAAATTAATAAAGTAATAAAAATATTAAACAGAATTCAGCTACTACGGTTTTCCTGTGCGCTAGATGGCTTACAGCGATAGCGTAAACGGTCGCGCTAGTTTATTCGTATTGCACGATAACTCACCTCTCGTTCATAACGAATAACGACGGATCATATCGCGCCGTTTAACGAAGAGCGTAATGATTCAGTAGCGCCGCTCAGCGTCGGCCGTGCATCCGTTGGAGAGTCCGATCTGCGGGCCGTCAGTCGTTAGCTTCGTTAGGGAAGAGGGGGTCAAATTACTGAACCGAAATCATCTCAGAAATTTTACATTGATTCGGTATTGGTGACTGTACTTGTACTGGTGTTGTCGCTTTAATTTACCCGAGTACACCTTGAGCCACTATATTTATTTTATAAATAATTAACAGGGATGTTCTTTGTATACACCACTAATTTTTTTCATAATGTTTCGGGGCCAATGGTCCCTTAATTAGGATACAACGTATACTAAAAATTAAAAATCTCAGTGCAGGTGTTAACAAAACAATATATATATATAATTATATTACCTATATATATATATCTCGAATATATATGCTCTCTATCTCTATCCTCCTAGTTTGGCGCTCCCTCTCTGCTATCTCTATATTCTTTCAGTGTTTTGTTAACACCTGCACTGAGATTTTTAATTTTTAGTATATCGGTATGTTGGTTGATGTACAAGGCAACTCATAACATGGCGCCTCTGTATCTTCAGGAGCTCTGTATTCCAGACAACATAAATGGGAGACGTCAAACTCTTAGGTCAGCGTCTACTTCAGCGGTGGGAAGGATTGTGGAACCGGCAAGTCAGTTCCAGAAAACTAGGTTCAGCGAACGGGCATTTGCGGTGGCGGGCCCCAAAGCGTGGAACTCTTTGCCCTCCCTGATAAGAAACACGGATTCAGACTTTATTTAAGAAAAGACTTAAAACGCACTTCTTTACAAAATCTTTCCCAGAACCTTTTTAATATTGTTGTTTTTTACGTTGTTTTTTTTTTTCTATTTTATGTTTTGAACTGTTTTTCTTTCTCTTTTCTTTTTCATTTTGTGATTCTATGATTTTAGTATGTAAGAGTTTTTTGTGTGTAAAGCGCCCTTGAGGTGAAATTTTCACAAAAATGGCGCTATATAAATAATCCAATATTATTATTATTAAATAAATAATTAAGTAGGTACTGATATAAAAATAACTTTTTGCAAAAAGATCCCGGTTATTTATAATATTTAATTCAATATTCATACTTTTTTTCCAAAATTTCTAATTTATCCAACTATTTGTATGTAAAATTTATAAACCGATATTAATATCAAAAGAATGATCCATTTCCAAAAGATGATGAGAAAATTCGGAATAACTATTGCCACTTAAGCGATGCAGTATTCCTTAACACTTTCAAAATTTCTACGCGATTGTCCTATATATAGAAGTAATCACAAACATTACAAGTCAATTTAAAAATTCTTCAAAAAGAGGAAACTGATTTTGTGGTGATATTATTAATTATAATTTATAAATATTTACCTACTTAATTTATTTTATTTTTTAACAAACAGGTCTAATTTTATTGATAGATGGTCCTAATGTGACATTAGATCACAAAGTAAAAATATATAATTATGAATACACCTTTTTTAATAAATAAATTACACAGATATAAGTAATGCTTGGAACAAAATTAAGTAAGATGTTAATCTCGAAAAAAGCAGTCCTTGTACCGAATGTATAACTTGATAATTATGCCTTATGAGTTATTGCAATGTATACGGGGTATTTATTATACGATGAGAGAGAAAAGGAAAAAGATAAAAAAGGGGAAAAAGGGAGTAGTTGATGTAACTGAATGTGCCAAGAAAATTAAATAACAAAAGGTAGACCACAAGGAACAGAGGCACCATGTTACATTACACCTTTTACATCCACCAACATAATTAAAATTCCACTATTTCAGGGAAACTTTACTTATTTACTCATAGTTGACGCAAAGGGGATGTGTGTTGTTAATGTTGATGTTATATATATTATATTATCCATGCTGCCGCATTCAGAATTGATTAAACAACTGAAATTTTAGAAGCCCAGCATAAAAACAGTAGAGCACACGTGACACTGCAATTAGTAGACGGACTGCCTCAGACATTTTAAATTAAATTTTTAATCTGTTTCAGTCGATAAAAGCATGCGCTGACAGTTTTGTTTATTTGTGTCTCAAATGTTCTAATTTTGTGCATACTCTTCATAAAGACATTGTAAATTTTTTTCTTAATCAAGATACATTATAGATGTTTCACAGAGACGAAGCTATTTACATATGAATATGTTTATTCATGTCTTCTGTGTGTTTATTAGGCTTACGACCTATAAAATGGCTGGCTTAAGTAAACATTTTACACAATGCGTTCACCGATTCCATCCATAATCGGCCACCACATCTATCAAATTTTTAGAAGTTGTGTGTATTTTATTTATGCTCCATGTTTCACTTTAACTTACGTTTCTTTAAATTAACTTAGCTAACACCATCTATCGTTAAAATTCGTCATCCACATGAACCAGTTTAAAGATGTCGCCGCTGGTAATGAGATGTCTATTTTAAACTTGAGTCTTCTCCTTTTTTTTTTCTTTTTCTCCATCTATTAAGCGGCCTTCCCAGTAGTCGCTGTTTAGAGGGGATTTCATGTCTTCTACGTGATCCCTTCAGAATCTCTTCCTGGATCTAGTCCATCGTGCTATATCCTCTATTTTACAAGTTTTCATTATGTCTACATCTCAGATACGATTACATAGAGTTTTTCCAGTAATATATCTCAGCGCTTTCATTTCGGATGTTCTGAGAAGTCCTTTGGTACGGATAGTGTCAGCCGCGTTTGTACAGCAATGTCATGATAGGTCGCACGCATGTCTTGTATATCTTGACCTTGCTTTCAATACGCATATTTTTGTTCTTCCAGACCGAATTCTTGAGACACCCTGATACGGTAGATGCTTTATTATCTTGCTCTCAGACTTCAGTATTAGTGATGGGTCCGCTCTGTACTCACTACTACAATGTAGTACTACACTACATTGAAGTGCACACTTCGGACATTTTGATGTGTAGTGCACACTACAAACTACAAACACCAAAGTTATTGAAAGTATAAACTTCAAATAGTACACTTCATTTCAAAGCGAACACTACAAAGTACATACACTTCAAAGTTATCGAAAGTATGAGAAACACATTTTAAATAGTGTATTTTTTACGTGAAATTTTTGGAATCTGTAACAACCCCCCCCCCCCCCATGATTTGAAAAATTTTGGGAGTTATGAAGAAATTTTTGGGAAGTTGATGTAGCTAAACGGAAAAATCTTTGGAAACTGTAACAACCCCCCCCCCATGGTTTGAAAATTTTTTGGAATCGAACGAAGAAATCTGTTTTTTTTTTTAGCTCGCTAAATTTTTATTTGGGAAAAAAATACTTCATTTCATTTAAAATTTACTCACTATTACTTCATTTCATTACTTCACTTCATTATTATTACAATTATTCATTTCATTACTTCACTTCTTTAATACTTCAATTACTGCATACTTACGTTACACTTCATTAAGGATTACGTCACTTCATTAATACTACAATTACTTCATTTCATTACTTCACTTCATTAATACTACAATTACTTCATTACTTCACTTCATTTACTTCACTTCATTTCGTAGTACTACAATTGTAGTGTACACTTTGTAGTCTTCAAACTGGTGAACGTGTGTGTGTTGTAGTCTTCATTTTGAAATGAAGTTTTTCCCTTCGCTATTCAGTATGTAGATCACTATGGTTACAGATTTCTACACCTGAATATCTGAAGCTCATGATTTGTTCCAAAGGCTCGTTATCAATACTAAAATATCAAGAGTATGAAACAATGTTCTTGATTAACGTCGATCCCTCTGGGGACAAAAATAGATTTATTGTGTTCTTGAAAAATTTTAATATAGATACTCAAAAATATTGTGAATGTTATTCTTATTTATTTCTCATTCTTGTGCCTTTTTGCTAGCTTAATATTTCCAGGTTAAGAATTTGATCAGGTATTGTAGTTAAGTTTCAGAGTGTCTGGCTAAAATGCGCCAGCCGGCTGACAAGTACCGTCGATTGTGCGGTTTGCGGCCGACAAGTTGACAATTTCCCCCGCCCGGGTGTGAAATATTGTGAAGCCCAACTGTCAGAGTGACAGATGGGGGAATATGACAGTTCAAAGCGGGGCCGGCGCTGGGAATTATTCGCCAACCTGCTTGCACTTTCGCACTAGTATAGTCATTTGAAACGTACGTCAGTTTTAACGAATTTATTTGAGTATAAAATTGAAATAAAGGGGTGTAATACGCGTCACGCTGTAATACATAATAATTTTTAATTATTCAAATGTTTTAGAGTTTTGTTGCACTATAAAGTTGTTAGCTACTTAAAAATGAAATAATACATAGAAAGACCACATTAAATAAAGTTTATATCTCCAATTATTAACGTTAATATGTAAAAAATTATTATTGCAGTTTTCCGGAATTGAAAGATTCCGGTCTGTATCCTAGTGATAACCAAATATTTTTTCTTTAGACAATTTTTTTCTTTACATCTACTTATCTAATAGATTAATCTTATAAGTTTTATATAATATTATTCATTTCCACAATGTGGATGCGCAATACTAATGCTGTATATATTTTATGATTTTTCAAAAATCTAAAAAAAGGGCCCAGTAAAATAAATGTATTGAATTGAACGTTTTGAAAAACGTCACGCTTAACAATTCATACGTATATAACCTATTTTTTAATGGTAAGATATTATTGAATTTATAGAGAAAAATATGAAATCTCCGTGTACAATAATTTTAATGTTCTTTTGGGGCACTGGGAAATAATGTTCGATATTTTGTGATACAATGCTGAATTTACCGTACAATAAATCAATAGATGTTAGTTCACGGGCTCTAAAACTGAATTTACGAGGGTAATCCAGACAGTAAATACCGCTTGCTTTAAAAAATTTAAAAATATGTATATTGCTCCCGCCCGAAACTTCTCAAGGCTTTGTTGGCTAAAAAACGAATAATAATGGACAAAAAAAAACGCTCTAAAATAAAGAACTATCCACTATAATACATGACGTTTGGTTACCGCAGTTAAATATGTTTGATAACATTTGTATCTGTAGTTTTTCTAAGACACTTACGATTATATTTTTATTAGAAATTATTTATTTTACTAATAGTCCTATGTCGCATTTATTAAATACAATAAAATAATGATTTTTAACCTAATTAGGCTCTGTTTGAAGGCAAAAGTGATTGAACTAACTCTTCTTCGTGATTTGTGGGTGAATTTCGAGAGATGTGATAAATTGACATTGTTAGTACGACAATTTGCAAGATGAAATCAATTCGATTTGATAGCTATTTTGAAACGTTTCTGGAATACATTACACAGGGAAACGGAAACATTTATTGTTAAGTTTATAACTTCACACTTAGCAACTTTCTTAACGGAATGAAAAGTTAATAATCTATCGTTTCAAATATACGCTGTTAAAAGTAAACAATTTCAAAAACCTCAGAATTGCTCATTTAATACATTTTCACTAATAATTGCTGTTTGGTTTCTCATCAATCATGTTTCTTGTATAATTAATTAATATTATGAAAGCCCATCTTGATGATAAATAACGTAAGCGATGAGGGTATCAAACATAATAATTTCGTTGTCTGTTTGTCTGTCTGTCCGTTCGTTACTTCGTGTAACGTCCGTGATTTTGTTCGTATTCACGGCCAAAAAACCGGAAAAAAATGGCCGGAGATGGGGCTTTAACCCCGGACCAACAATCCCGAACTGGCCACCTCTCCGTGGACCGCCATAAAGATACTATAAATATATACTAGAGCTTAGAAAAGACGCGAATAAATGACGTAATTATAAAACAGAATGCCGTCGGCAGCGGCGTCATTTATTGGCGCATTTCATACTTTGGAATTTTTATTTTTAAGTAATAACTAAGGTGTTTTTATAAAAACAACTTTTTTTAAGTGAGTAAACCCTCGTAATACGGGAATAAATAGAATATTCTGTTTAAAATCATCCCTTTATATAAATAAAAATCGTTTTAAAATCAAGAAGAAACAAAGAATAAAATTTCTTGCAAATTTAAAACATTAAATAACTTTATTAATATTGAATATTTCTTCATTTCCTTGGTACAGATTCTAGATAACGAAGTACACTTTATATGTATAAAAAACATATTATTCGTACATATAAATATTCATTAAAAACTATCGCCGCCTAGGACACTAAAAACGATTTTTTGGCCGCGGCCTATCGATTAATGCTTACATTTTATTAATTATTGTTAATAATGTCCAGTTTATTACTTTTATATAATTACAAAGATTTTATATAAGTTATTGTCTAAAAAAATGCAGTCTTGAGTATAAATTCTGATGTAAATTAATAATAAAAACCCACATTTTCGAAATATGCATTTGCAGTGAGTGCCGCCTTAAATAGTATGAATAATATAAACTTACTATCAAGCATTCCTTTTATAAAAAGTCACCTACCGCCACTGACAGGTACCTCTAGTACCTACCCGTCTTCTCTATTATAAATTAATTTAATTAGATGATTCAATAGCGATTCCCATACAAGAGGCACCACCTTGTCGTGTCTCCATTCTCCGGCTGAGTGATGCCGGCGCAGGCAAACAAACCAAGTAATCTCATCAAGGGGTAATCAATAAGTTAGTTCTCGATGTGACAACTAATTATTTATGTTAGTGACTGTTTGCGCGTGAAATTGCTTGTTACAGCGAGGTGAAATCGAAGAACCCATCACTGGCCAATTTTAATTAAATTAATTAGAATATTTTTTTTAGTTTTTGAATGTTTAGACGCTACAGTCAATTAAAAAGATGAATTTGAAATAAAGGATACAGAATATCACTGTATATTTTGTCTAAATCTTTATACTATGCATAATTCGGCTTGTTTTCGGTGCTGATAAAACGAGGTTAGCTGATATTTTTTTGCATTACAGAAAATATTTTGAATTTATTAATTTTAGCAAGCCTTTCAGTGTGCCTATGGATATGTTCTGAGGTAGTTATTATTTAAATAAATTTTAAGTAAATATTTTTTTTTTTTTTTATTACAAACGAAGTTTTACTCTACACATGTCTTATTTTAATTGCAGAAAAATGTGTCTTAAATATACGCGATGGGTATTTTCTTCCGCTGTGGCCAAATCGCTTTGCCTAAAGTAGGAGTTTAGTTCATTTCTGTACATTTTTGTACTATGTGGGTGGATCTTATAATATCAGATTCGGTAGGATTTTGAAAATATGTATATTTTTTGTCTCCAAGTCTTATTATTTTATCGTTATTTTATTTAATTACTAAGTGCCAAAAATATTTTTTTTAAGATAAGTATACAGATTAATACTATATGCCTTCGCCAATACATTAAACACTGCACTGAAGTCCTATCTGTGTTAAATTTCCTATTTGTATGAGAATGCATATCGCATAAGTATTAGGTGCCGCGTCATTTTTTTTAATAAATAAGTCTCTTAATGAGTAATATATAGTTTTTAGTATTAAAATGACTTACTCACGTGAGGTACCAGCGTGTAGTAGTGTTGAAAATATTAATAAATAGGCATACGCGTAAAATAGCACATAAAGAGAGAAGAAGACTATATTCGCTTTTTACCTTGTCTCTTAAAATGAATATTCTGGAAATTATTGCTTTATTCATTAAAAGTATTCATTTGTCATAATATTGAACGAATCTGTTTATAATTCTCTTATTTGCGCACGCGCATTTTAAATATAATAACTATGTAATTAATAAAAATGAACGTCATCACTTATGTATTGAAAAATATCAACATGTTTCAGAGCCCATGGCCTCTTCGTCAGTATACAATAGTGATGGGTCCGCTCTGTACTCACTACTACAATGTAGTACTACACTACATTGAAGTGCACACTTCGCACATTTTGATGTGTAGTGCACACTACAAACTACAAACACCAAAGTTATTGAAAGTATAAACTTCAAATAGTACACTTCATTTCAAAGCGAACACTTCAAAGTACATACACTTCAAAGTTATCGAAAGTATGAAACACATTTTAAATAGTGTATTTTTTACGTGAAATTTTTGGAATGTTGATGTAATAACCCCCCCCCCCCATGGTTTGAAAATTTTTTGGAATCGAACGAAGAAATGAAGAAATCTGGCGACCTTACTTTGGAGAAAATATCGTCATTTATTTAAATATTTTTGTCGTTGACCTTTTTTTTTTTTTTTTTTTAGCTCGGAAATTTTTATTTGGGAAAAAAATATTTCATTTCATTTTTTCAAAAATTCATCAAAAATTTACTTATTACTTCACTTCATTAATACTACAATTACTTCATTTCATTACTTCACTTCATTAATACTACAATTACTTCATTTCATTACTTCACTTCATTAATACTACAATTACTTCATTACTTCACTTCATTTACTTCACTTCTTTCGTAGTACTACAATTGTAGTGTACACTTTGTAGTCTTCAAACTGGTGAACGTGTGTGTGTTGTAGTCTTCATTTTGAAATGAAGTTTTTCCCTTCGCTAGTATACAATGTATACTAACGAAATAAAAATCAAAAATCGAAGTATACACGATCTATCTATAAAAATTATATGCGAGAAATGAATAATACCTAATTAAGTACCTACTAACATGAAAAATTTTTTGCTCATTTTGAAGAAGTTGTCATAATTAAATGGCGATCTTTTGGAATGGTATTTTGTTATTGAAACATTTGATAATGCGTAACTATTCCTTTGAACATCTTCATCGTGTTTATTGAGTTAATCCCCGATGATGTAACGAAGTTACCGAGCACAGGCGAGCGTCAAGCGTGATCCGCTTAATTATTTACGGATCGGCGCTCGGCAAACTTGCTCGGCGCGATCCGAACGAAATATTCTAATATTTGTATTTATGCGAACGTAATGAGGAACTAGCTGGAACCCGTCAAAAATGACGGAACATTGGTTCGCGTCTTTGCCTTTAAGCCCTAGTATATCTATGGAGAGGCGGCCGTAGCAACACGCGTTAACCGGCCGGTTCGAGTTTGGTGGCCCGAGGTTCAAGCCCCGTCTCCGTTTTCTTCTTTTTTCTCCCTTTATATTAACTCGTGGCGTCTGCTTGTCTTCTTGTCTGACGAAAAAACTTTGGATCCATTTTAAACCATTTTCCCGTGATCCAATCGAGATGAAACTTTGCAAGCAGACTCGTGGCGACGATCAAGAAGATCTGTCAAATTTTCGGTAAAAAAAATGAATAATTTTTTGGTTTTTTCAAATTTTGAATGGTTTTTCATACAACTTATTAAGTTGTATGAAAATATTTCAACGCGTCTGGTAGACGCGAAACCTGATTATAGTATAATTTTGGATTTTTGGTTTTTTTTTATTACTCCCTTTCGTAGTGTCGCTCGACCGAAGCCCTACGCGTAGGTTACGCGCCATACCAGTTTCCACTATTAAATGAGAAAGGGAGTATAATAAAAACTTGGTTTACTGTTTTAGCCGTGAATTTGAACGAAATTACGAACGTTACACGAAGTTATGGGGACAGACAGACGAACAGACAACGTAATTATTATGTTTGGTTTTACGGTGTCGAATGTGACGAAGAGCTAAATCGTATAAATAGTCTTCGATTTATTTCGTATCCAACCTGAAATCGGTCCCGATATTGGTGCATTACTCTTCCTCTTCTTCTTCCTCGGTCATCTTACTATTGCTGGACTACATCCAGCAATAGTAAGATTTTTTTTAAAGTTCTCCAATCTTCTCTCCTTTGGTCTTTTCTAATCAGTCATAAAATCATCAGCCGGGCCTTTTTCCACCGCAGAACTCTGGGTGCCCATCTGTCTATTCCCTGTCTGGCAACATGACCCGCCTATTGCCATTTTAATTTGGCAATACGATCTACCACATCGACAACTTTTGTCCGGCGCCTGATTTCCTCATTTCTGATTCTGTCTCTCAGACTTATGCCTACGATTTTCCTCTCCAAAGATCGCTGTGTACATCTTAGTTTATATACGGTCCTTGCAGTTAGCGTAATAATTTCTGGACCATACGTAAGTACAGGGAGGATGCATGTTTTAAACACTTTTCTTTTTTAATTCATAGCAATATCTTTATTTTTAAGGACCTGATTAAGTTTCCCAATGAACTAACCTAACCTTACCCAACCCAGTCCAATTCTTCTGGGTAATTTCACATAAACTACTTCAAAAAACCCTACTTCAAAAACTCGTTCTTCATCTTATAGCTTGAAGATTAAAATTGGCTGAGTTATAGCAATTTAAAAGAAACATAGAAATTTAAAACGAATTTCATTATTTTTCATGCGTCTTTATCGAAGTTCTCATTTAACAAAAAAATGATAAACTTTTTGATTTCACTCCAACCCTGGCGATTCGATTACCTCCACCAGCTCTCAAAGAAGTACCTTTGCAGGACAGCATGCATATAGCTCCGACATTTGGAAATTTTCAAAATAATTTCAGTGCAAAATATTAATTTATGTATACCGTAAACAATGATCAAAAAACGATTTTCCTATGAGCAGAAGTTACGTCAAAAAATAATTTGAATGTATTTTTTGATCAATGTGGTTTCACCCTTTAAGAAAAATTCTGGAGGGTGAAATGATAATATAATCATTGAATAATCACATACATTATATGAGAGGTAGGATTTAGAAGTAGATCATGAATTCTAGCTATTTATCAGAGTGGTCAAAAACCTAAGAAATAACAGGTCACTTTCTTCCTTATCGACTCTCCTTATTATTGATTTAATCAACTCCTTGTACTTCAATCCCCTTTATCGTGTGCCCTATCTCCAGAAAAAATAATAGTGAGGATGCCTTTTTGTTTGGGAAAATTTTCGAGTTCGCGTAAGCGAAGAAAGGCAGAATCGAAGCCCTTTGCATAGCGTACAAAGGTTTTAAAGGCAAAGCAACTCTAAATATTGATTATGTGATGTGGCCCGGGAGGTGGGGTAATGGAAGCTGTTCCCGGGAAACTTTAGAATCACGAAACGTCACGACTGCAAAGGAAACTTGATAACCGACGAGCTCTGGGTATGAAGGCGAGCGTGTTACCAATTCGACACGTAATTTCAATAAAAAAATCTCTTTGTTTCTCTCTCTCGCCGCCTGAGAAAGACTGAAGGAGTCTCGCTCCAACAAAAGTAAAGGTCTTCCTTTGAGCTCTACGTTCATAGATTTTTTTTATTGATATTATTAATATTTTTCACATTTGAAGCATTTACTTTGTGGTCATTTTAACAAAATGTTAGTTATGTAAGTATATAACCACTTACTGACATTTTTAGTCTACCGGTTTCGAGACGTACCCGTCTCTTCGTCAGGACATCAGTCAGTCAGGACTTTGAAAGGTTAATCAAACCTGAACTTAACCAAACTATAATAGCGACGAAATAACTCACCGTTTGTGAGGTAAAAATAATATTTTAAAACAATATTGCTGCACCATAAAGTTACCCTCATATCAAATAATAATATAGGTGAAATTACTTGAATTATAAGCATTATTTAACGAAACTGTAATTTTTATTTAAAAAAAAAAAATACTTTGTATTCACCACATTGATTAATTTAACGTGTGCCGGTCGCTCACTATTCGATTTATAAAATAATAAATGGTCGCAAACTAACTGATCAAAATAATGTACGGTCGTTCACTAACGGACACATAAAATAATATTTATACATATCTGTTTGGTACGAATATCTGATTCTAACTGATTCATAAAATAAAATGTATATTATGTTCACACACTTACTGATCCATTAAACAATACATGTATATTGTTACGGGATCGTGACTGTGGGAGGTAATTGAAATATTGAAAACAAATGAAAGTTTTATTAATTAAGGGGGGGTAAGGTTTTTAACTTTTTTTTTTTGCATTTTATTTTTAATTTTTTAAATGAATGTATATCATCGTAAGAATATTGTTTCAAAATTTCAAGTCAATCGGAGCAAAATTGACGAAATTATGAACATTTGAGCGATACTCAGACTGATTTTCTATACCTGCTCGGGCAGCTAAGAGACGCGCTCACCTGAGGACTACCGGACGTGCTATTTGCATTGGAAGAGTTTTGCGTAGACAAGAACAAACAGATGCTGATGATGAAAGCTCTTTGCCGTGTGAACATGGCATCGACGATTATGTGTAAGTATAAAATAAGTGTTGAGTTTTATTTTGAATTTTACAGTGTGCAAAACTTTAAATCGTCTTTCCCACATCTCACGTTTTCAAAGTCGGTGTCCATCATAACTTCAAAACTACCGCACCGATCCTTTTGAAATTTTGAATACTATTTCTTTACATAATTTACGAGGTAACGCTGTCCAGTTTTTTTCAAATTTGTTATTAATTTTTATTTTTTTATAACAAATTAGTCGATATTTTTCGCAAAAAATCGCGTTTTTCCCTTCAAAGTGTTCCAAAAAATTGAAAAATTGAAATTTCAAAAAACCCTATTAAAAAATCTATTATCTAACGAATGAATTTTGATTTTTTGATTTCAGATGATTTAGCACCGAGTTATGATGGACACCGCAATTCTACTTTTTTCCGAGACACGTCCGAATAATTGCTGCCATTGCCGTATTTCTTAATATTTCGTCTTGAAAATTTTACACAATATTCTTCAAATATCATACTTTAATGCACTATTAACCTTATCCCCCCCCTTAAACAAATTCAATGGATACTTATTTTATCGGTGCACCATTCATAAATTTACACTAATTATGACATTCACATTATTTCATTGTGCACGTAAGTGTCTGCACTTATTTCCACACATTGCTGGTCACTCTATACGCTCTCTACGCACGCTGCCGCTCGCTTTTTCTACAATATTTTGATTTCGCGATACCTCCAGAATATTTTATGTTTCTTCATATTTCTAGAACCCAATTGATTATTAGTATTCAATAGTATTCATAGTACCCAATAGTATTCATGTGGACTGCTCGAGAGACTTCGATTATGCGCATTTAGACTCTCGTAAAAATATATATGTTCGTGCAATTACAGATCCATTCAATAATAATAATAAAACAGCTCAAGTCCCCTTGTCGAGAATTTGGGCTCACGACTCGCGACCCACCACATGAATGAGACGATGATGATCCTATTAAGTTGCCAGAACAGTGTTTGCATTCCCTCACCACGACAGTGTAGGGACTCGTCTTTTGGGAAAGAAAACTCACTCAAAGCCGCCAAATCGCTTTGCGAACGCATCAGTCGAGATAATCGAAATCAATCGGCGTTTCATGTTTCAACGGCATTGTTGCCCTGACAATTTGACAGGGGATTTGGCAGGTACAGAAGGGTCGGCATGCCGCGGATCATTGTCAAATTTACAGATAATTTCAGCTTCAAACGAGGAATTTAGCGTGTTAGTGTGCGCTTCAAATCGCTAATTCCTATTTATCACGAAGTGACGCGTTGTTGTTTAGATACTTCAAATACAAAATACAGGGTGCTCGTAAAATGTAACGCAAAATATTTCGTTGCAGTGCGGTAAAGTCCTAAGGCAAAGTGTCGCCCTTAAACCTTAAAAGTGCGTTAATAAAATCGCGGCAGTGGGAGACATTTTTTTTTTTTAATAGAGATCCGTGTCACATCAATATTCTTACTATTCTTACATGCCTATATTAAGAAACTAGGACTAACTTACTGGTGTCCTAGAATGGAGCACAAAAAGTAATAAAGTATTTATCACAAAAAATCATTGGAAATGAACTTAACTGAAGCACTATTATAAAATTGACACATCACTAGTCACTCATGAATCTTCTATTTGTCGGGAACATTTAATAATCGTCTTTTAGAATATTCTTTCACCCTGTGTCACGTCTGTGGAGCATTGTATTCGCCGTTTCTTATCACACTGATTCACTCTAGAACACTGCTCGTACGCCGGTAGGTACTTTCGTATTGTATCGCTGGTCGTCTAAGCTTGCTGTTTACTTTGTCTGTAGCTTAAACAATGCGAACACTTTATTTCGTGAATGTTTTCGTATTTTCAACTGTCGTATATTCAAATTTCGTACTTTTATCATTGTTTCCAAGCTATTATAGATTTTTCGGAAGCCTTCGATTATGTGCCAATTTGTAATAGCAGTTCTATAGTCATACCTGGACATGTTTACATGCAGTCGTCCAGCCTAGAGGTACACTGAATAAAAATTGTCATTAAATACATAACATGTTGCTATACCCCTCTGAAAAAGTTATACTTCGAGTTTTCTGTAATTTTCTATAGTTTTCTGTAATCTTACTCGGATGAGGCTTATAAAACTTCTTATATTTTAAAAACCATAGAAAAAAGTTGATAGTTATTAAACTCAAGTATACTCTTTAAGCCATCGGAAAACCTTTTTATTTCTACATTGACTTATGCTGCCATAAAATATTAACATATTTTTGCAGAAATATGAATACATTAAAATTATAGATGGATTTAGTGTAAAGTTGTAGAAATAATTTATTATGATCATTGAATTGGGTGAAAAACATTAACTGCGTGAGTTGAATTGTATTTTTTTATTTTATTACTAAAGTTTCGAGAGTATCAGAAGCTTTCATCGACATATGAAGTATTAAACAGACATCATTTAAATATAGATATATTATATTATCATTATTTGAATGAAGTCAGATTAATGCTTCACCTGTCGATGATATATTTTGATATTCTCGAGGCTTGAATAGTAAAATATATAATTATAATTGGACTCACAAAGAGGTAACATTATCCAGTAATCAGTATATATAAATCCAGAAACCTTTATAATCCACAAATATTTTTACATATTTTTTTCTTTTGTATAATATTATAATAATATAATGTACAAGCGTCGAGCTTGAGGTAGGCCAACGTGTAATTTTTTTAATTATTACGTGTCATGTCCCTAATCTATTCTAGAATGTAGTCAGCAGAGCAGTAAATGATATTTGCAAACCCTTTGAGGGACTATAAGTTGGGACAGGCATGGCGAACCCTTTTTCCTTAGCAATCTGGATTCTTATACATCGTGAAATTTATTTACACAGGCAGAAAGCGAGATTACATTTCTTTCTAGGTATTGGCCGCTACACATATACGGGCCATATTTTCGTACAACATATTTTTTAATGTTGATAAATAGTTAAATGCGTAATGTAGCCATAATGTGTATTTGACTTAATAAAAAAGTTTGTCTTGTTTTTTTTATCTTTATTAGAGACACTAACAGAATAATGGGTACATGATAATACATTATTAATTAGGACTGTCCATTATCCCAAATACAAGTGTCTTCGCTGCTCAAGCATGAACATGCATGTGTATATTTTAGATTAGTAATTTAATGTGAACATGTTAAAGTACATATGTAACTAATGTTGTGTAGGAGTGACATTTTGAATGATGATAGGGTGTCTGCAAGAATATCAACATCAAAGTTAAGGTCAGCACAAAATGTATTGTTTGTACGACACATTCTTATGATGGGAGAAAAATAACCAAATTTATGTCAAATAAAGAAAGAGAATCAATAGCTCCACGGAGAATCTTGTGTAGTACAACGAGATCGGATATTTTCCGTCGGGACTCAAGTATGTTCATCTTGAAAAAGACAAGTCGATCCTCGTTGCTGTGAGGGTTAATGTGTTGACCAGCTTTGTAGGACAATTTTGTCCTACAAAGCTGGTCTACGTATGTACGTAGAAACTTTTTCTGCACTCTTTTGATTCATGCAACATTTGTTGTACGAGTATAATAAGGTCACCAAATAACTAACGAATATTCCAAGATATTTCGTACAAGTCATTAGTAATATTTACGAAGTGGTTTTTAAAAGTGAGCTTGGAATCTAGCATGTCATAGCAATCCCTTATTGAATTGACTTTAGCGGAATTGACATTTGGAATGTCGTCCAGTTTATAAACAAATTCTGTTTTCAGGTTTGCGTTTTCTGGGGTATTACGCCATGTTATTGCGACCTTTTCAGCCGACGTTTCGGATCCCATTGCAGGGTTCAGCGGCAGGGCTGATGTGTTGTTTTGAGTATTGGTGTTGTGGTTAAGTATTGGCTTGCAATACCGTGTCAAAAGCAGAGTAAGAAAATAGCACTAACTTGATGATCTAGAGCGAGATTCGAACCCGCAACCTTTAGATCACGAGGCGAGAGTCTTAACCACAAGACCAATAAGCTACTAAGTTATTGAATCATTTTAACATACTTAAAATACCTATTGTGAATTAGTGTATATATTATAGATATCTCACAGAGACGAAACTGTATTAATTATGGGAAAGTAGGTATAGAAGTCATTTGGGTGTAACAGGACTTATGACCTGTCTTTTGGTTGGCTTAAGTGATCACTTTACACAATTGTAACATTCGCCATTTCCACCCATGATAGAATATACCATGCTTATTCATTTTTTTGGAAGTTGTGAATGTCTCTGTGACATAAATCCAGCACTGTTCTGAAAGATTTGAACAAACTCAAAATATTCTGAATACCTATTGTGAATTCTGATTTTACATTGTTTATTTTTTGCGGAGTTTCGAACACTCTGTAAATATAATTCGTATGTGAATTTTCTCGAATTATTTTCCCAACCAAATTCAGGCGAAGAAATCGGTCGTGTTGCGTAGTAACAAAGCACGCGCGCTTGAATAAAACAGTTGATTTGGTTGAATACTTAGCGGGGGTTGAATTACCAAAGAACGCCAAATACTCCGCACGTTTTGTCGAGTCTAGAGTTCTTGGAAAGCGGTTTCACCCGTAAGGCACTTGTGTACATCGTTGTTGTGAAATATAAATAGAGCAATCAATTCAGATGTGTTCCACCATCGAGGACTAACGTTATTCACGATAAACTGAAACAAAAACAAGCGTTACTTGAAGCTCTGTCAAATAATGATTCAATTTTTTTTAATAACCAAATTAATTAATCAATTAGAAAGACATACAGAAAAATCTAATTCACGAAAAAATATTAGGTTACTACTGGGATTCGAACCCAGGTCACCTCCTTTCCGGGGCCGGTGCTCTGACCACTAAGCTATAGCAACCCTCTATGTTTCCGTGAATATATCGACCTTATATGTAGTTCTTATTTTTATTAATTGATTAATTTAGAGGGTTGCTATAGCTTAGTGGTCAGAGCACCGGCCCCGGAAAGGAGGTGACCTGGGTTCGAATCCCAGTAGTAACCTTATATTTTTTCGTGAATTAGATTTTTCTGTATGTCTTTCTAATTGATTAATTAATTTGGTTATTAAATATTTCACAGAACTTTGTTCTGAAAAATTACAACTTCACAAATATGAATGTGTTCTTGAATATACAATTTTTTTTCTTAATTTAAAACAACATATTTAATTAAATATTTAAGTTTGTAATATATAAGGCGCCGTATACCTAGATTAGTGAGAGAGTCATAACTTCAATAGAGATGACAGTTACAAATTATCAAGTATTTTGCGCCACGTTCCCACGACTTTGATTCCACCTTTAGAGACGTCACAGATATAGTACATATTGCACACTGGCGACCTCAACAACACAACAAATTGCATATAATTTACGACCTCGGAAGAAATAATCAGTTCGGCCTCCACCCCCGCGGCGATAGAACGCTCTCCTGATGACTTCAGCGAAATGTCAAGATTTGCTTCTCAGTGAAATATACGGTTCATATAAAATATCCGTTTCATGTAACACATAAATAAGATATTTAATAATATATAAGATATTTAATATAATATAGCGTGAAACTTATAGTTGGACCGCAGATCGCTGAAATATATAGATGTGAATTTCTTGATACACTGTGTCATTCCACGGCTGGTTCCAATACATTTGACTTGTTTACAAAAAAAATTCTAAGAGCTTGTAAATTTTTAAACAATTATGAAATGGTCAACTTAAAGTATAGTTAATGTCATAAGTAAATAAGTTGCACTTTATTACATTTTTTTTACTTTTATTACATTACATAGTATAAATACGTTTTTATTTGTACGTACGTATATAGGTACGAGAGATGAGGTCGCGCGACTTTATCGGACAGAACAAATTTTTGCATACATAACGCAAATTAAAAATTCTATAACTTTGTTAATTTGTGAGATATCTTTATTTTACTTCAAGACTTTTATTCAATTTTACTCAAATTTTCATTTCCATTCTTCGAAAAAAATAGTAAATTTCTCCATTCTTGCATAATTGCGTTCTAAACAAGGGAATTTAATTGACAATTTGGGTTGATAAAGCAAACCGATGAGAATAGACTCAAATTTGTGTCGCTATTTTTTGCATACTATATAAAATTTTTTTTTTTACTAAATTTGAATGGGTCCCTTTCACGTTTATAAAAGCATCACTTTCGGATGATTTTGATGAGTCCGATGAGTCTTGGCCTCCTCAAGAATTTTCTCCTTTTGGTCTCTATTACACGCCGTTCTCTCCGGTCCTAGATTTCTAGGACAGATATTCCTTTGAAGACATTGTCGTCTTAACCACCGAAGTCTTCCTATTTTAATAAATCTCGGGACTCCTATTTCATCAAACAATGTATAGGGAGAGAAGGGCTCATTGTCGTAGCACCTACGCCAAAATTAATTTTCTCAAACCGGCCCGAAGATACTCCTCAAAATTTTCCCTTCAAAATGCGTCCGCATCCACTTTAAACATCTAGTCTACAGGTAACTTTATATTCACGGCAGACTTCTTTATCAATTACAAAATATGGACCTAAAAATTGTTTTCAAATATCGATCTATATATATTTTCGCCAGACGTTTTAACTGCTCTTATTCTCGAAAACCTCTAAATAATTAATAGCTGATACCCGTCAAAAATGACGGTATTTTTACATGCCGGTTCCTAAAGAATAATTATTTATTTATTTATAGCCGATACCCATGATTAGTAATAACGACTTTTATGAAAATATTTCAACATTTTTTATATATTCCCCTGTTAGATAGTTCCAGATCTTCCAATCCATTTTGTAAAAACTCTCTTAAATTGCAATTTATCTTTAAAACCTTTGAGAAGATCGCGGTAGATGGAGCCATAACCTAAAGCCCATTTGGTTAAAAAAACCTTTTTAATTGCAGTTCTTCTCAAAGATCTTCGAGTATTTCCTGCGTGGCGTCAAGACTTCCAGTCAATTTCGTTCAGTCAACATTTTTTTAATTACGATTTTTCATAAAAACCTTTGAGAATATCAGGACATTCTATCCACTTTGTATACAGAAAATGTTGAGAAACTTTAATGAAAGATATCTTAATATTAATTTTGAATGAAATATTTTAGTGTACTTTTTACAGCAAAGTCCTTTGTACACCAAACAATTTTGTGTTAACAAAAAAAATGTTAAAATAAAATTAACACAAGTGTTTTATTTTTATAATTGTGATTATGGAAATCTAAAAACTAACCTTTCAACCAAATAATTAATATTAATTATCGTGGAACTGTGTTCTGTAATTTTACCAATAATATGTGACTTCATTTTAAATTAGTTTTTAATTATACCTGTAGTATACCTGTAGTGTACTGAAGCAGAGAGTCTGTAGGGTGGAGAGTTGGTCGTGGTGTCTTCATTAAGGGAAGATGTGCATTTGAGCACAGAAAGTGATGGAGCGTTAATTAACAGTTCAGGTCACCAGATAACTGGCGAAACAGCTATCTCCGGTGCAAATTTACTTACTAAGTTCTCACTTCCAGTGCGATATTGCACCGTGTCTGCATCACATCATTTATCAAATAATTTTTTTATTTAGATATTTACAATTATTCTTAATTTTTGTCTAAATTGCTTTCAAACGTTAGTTCCTTACTGTAAGCCATAGTTTATAATCGTTATAGTCTAAGTGTATGCATTGTGTCGGAAGTTTGACTCTATTTTAGAACTTTGACCTGTTTTCCGATTGACACGCAGTATAATAGTTGACACCTTAGTTTATTAACGCTACAATTGTTTTTGATCGATTTGGTGTTTACATTATTCATCATTATCATTAAATTAAGTTTTTAAAAAATAACTTTGTTACCTCTACGTGAGTGTAATAATATTTTTATATTTTACTACTTAAGTTTCGAAAGTAACAGAATCTCTCATCGCCATCGGTTTTAATTTGCTTAAAAATATTATTTTCATTAACTCTCCTCCTCTTCTCTCAATTTTCCCGTTACAACCACCCTTACACCAGTAACTTCAGCTCATTTTGTCAGTATCTAACCAATTAATTATTTGTCCTTGAAATCAAAGTAAAAATTCTGTCTTTAAATGTAGTCAATTTAATACTTCTATCGTTGAGAGATTCTGTTACCCTCGAAAATTAAGTAATTAAAAATATTATTAAACTCACGTAGACGTAACAAAGTTAAGGTTTTTCACTTAATTTAATGATCAGCTACAATTGTTATTTTTTCAACCTTGTATTTTAAATTTCCTAGATTATTATTTGTGTGAAATAAAGGTATAATGTTTTGTGGTAAGTGTTAAGGTATTTGATTCGAAAATTAATGTATGAGTAAAATTCTACGCCAATTATCATTATTATGTTTGATAACAGATTTTTTGAGATAAACGGTATCGCTCCGTGTGAGTGTAGCTCCATTTAGAGCTGCAGTCTATTTGCTTATCCACCCGAGGATAAGTTAGTACTACATCCAAATCCACAATAGATAGATACCTTGGATATCTGCACACATTAGAGTGCATGGGAATGGAAGGAACGATCATCAAATTTCAAATATGTAGTTTCCCTCATTTGTTCAACTTACGATTTGAATATTGATATTTTAAATTGTGTGATAGTCATAACTACACAGTCGTATTCAATAACATAATTCAAAACATTTTGTGCCACTTAGTTTTAAAATTAACTGATTCATTAGTATTAAATTAACTCACTCATTAGTATAAAATTAACTGACTCATTAGTATTAAATTAACTCACTCTTTAGTATTAAATTAACTCACTTAATTAATATTAAATTAACTTACTCTCCCCGCAATGGAATGAATCGAGTTCGAGTCCCACTGAAAAGTATATAGTTTTTTTTTTTCTGATATTCGCTTCCCAACTATGGATATTCATTTTAAGTTTTCTTTGTTTATTCATGTTGTCGAGCAATCCTAGTGACAATGAGGGCAGACCTACCGCTTACCCAGGACCGTTTTATAAGTAAAAGCTCTTATGTCGGTCCTTCTCAATCGCCGCCTGGTTGTCATTTTTTTAAATGCTAATAGCAACCGTGCGACCCGCTGTTGTTAAAAACAAGTGGGCCGAACGGCTGCCATCCAAAATTTGCCCCCATTATCCTGGCTATTCATTTATTTATTAAATACAGATTACAAAAATATAACAAAAACATACACTTTATAATAAAAAAATAAAATATAAAACAGACCGGGTTAACTAAGGGGGCTGGGAGAGGACTCGCTTACTGGATAAAAAAGGCGGAACAACACGGGAAAAAAAAGCAATCCTTGTGACATCGTCGAGATGTCGGCGTCCCTGATATTTGTTGCCACCAGATGTATATACATAAATAAATAAATATAGACCCTTAGTCCACGCTAGTCGACTTTTGAGGTCGAATTTCGGCATGATTGAGTTGAAATTTTGAAAAATAAATGCCGCACATGGTGCATAATATTATATGGACCATTTTAAAACAATAAAATCCCTTTATGACCTGATGCACTGTATAGATCCTTTTAAAAGGACGCCTTCGTATATTGAAGGATGGCTCTGTTAAAAAATAAACTGTGCAAAAGTGGTGTGCCACTTTTGTCTCGACTTTTTCAATGTGGCGTCCTATTATCATTGCGACGCCGACGTGATGGTTAGTTGGATAGGTTAGGTTTCCCTTAACCAGTCAACCCAACCCAACCCAATCCTGTCTCTTGCAAATGTATTCACATTTCTGGTAAAATTGAAAGTCAATTTTTATATTTCATCTTGAAATTTATTTTTGCGAGTTTTATCGGCGGGTTCTGGTCGCCGGAATTGAATTTAAAACTGTTTAACCCAATAAACCGTCTTGATATAATATGATGTGCGTAGCTGGGCCCGAAATTACTTTTTTTCTTCCAGAAAGTTCTCGTCTCGAGATTCGACGTACCGTAAGTTGATCCGACTTGGAAAATATGATTTCCATTTGTTATTTCGGCAAATAAAAATATAAATTTATCGCTTCCTCGATTATGTCTATGAAATTTTTAACCAAATCGTGAAATAAAACGTCGAAATAATTATAATTAAGAACCTTTTGAATTTTAAACACATCACTTTTACCTATGCTAATACTAATAATCTATATCAATATTACATAAAAAATTAAAGTTTTTAAGTTAGTTAGTTTGGGTGCAGGAGGTAATCTCCGAAACTACTCATCCGATTTTAAAATTTTTTTCACCGATATGTAGAATGGACTTTCAGGGTGGATATAGGCTATATATTATCCAGTTAAAATAAAAGTGCTTTTCGTGGTGACCTACTTTACAATTAAAGTCGACGAAAAAATGGTCGAGTGATGCGTTTTTTACAAATGCTGCCTTAACGGTAAGAGATATTTAAATACTTTCTATCTAAAAGTTGTTGAACTTAAAAAGTTCTATAAAAAAGCCCATGACGACATATATCTATATATTTAGGTTAATACACAAATTCGTAAAATATTACTAAAAATTACTAAAAATCTGAAAAATGCGAAGGAGCGGGCACAGTTAGTATTATTATAAAGTTCGAATTGTCTGTGCAAATATTTTTAATATTGCTTTTAGTATTGTCTGTTTTATTTATTCAGGTACCGAGACAAAAACAGACAATAATAAAGAAATTATTAAATTAAACACAAATTCAATTGGTTTAATCGAGCATATTTTTGGTAAGATATATCATATCATCTAGCGTCTTGGTAGCGTTAGTGATAAATATTGTTACATAGAGAATCATGCATTTTTTTCGCTTATTACATGCTTTTATTTTACTCTCTTTTTTGGTGTGTTTGTTGCTTGTTGTGGTGGAATCTTGTTACTGATTTTTCACCAATTTACAGACTAGCTAGATTAAACTTTAGACATTTATGAATAACTACACATTATTAAATTATCCTTTCGACATGGTTGGGTCATCATTTCTATTTAAATTAATAATCACGTCACTCAAGTTAAATTAATAATCACTTCATTCACAAGCCAAAGCCGCAGAAATAGCTGAAGAACGTGCGGTTCAAAAATTTGTTTAAACTTTAAAACAATGTTTTTAATATTTGGACTAGCGTACCCGTTGAACAACGCTGCATGCAAATTTAGCCTGACGGCAGACTGTTGGTTAAGTAACGAAGAAGAAGAAGAATATGTTTGAAAGATTTATAAAATAAAAAATGTAGAGGAAAACATGAAAGTATTAAATGAAGATGACGATACTGCATGGATGATGTTAAAAAATGTATGCAAAGAAAGCGTATAAAAGTACGTCATCATATTTTGTTTTGTTTCACTTGTTATACTTCATTTAATACACCTCATCATTATTTGTGCAATCTGGTAGCGTTATTGACACACATTGTTATTTAAAGAATTTTGTAAAGTTGTGTAGATATCTTGATAATGTTTACTGCTTATTTTTGTTGTAATGATGTTCGTTATATCTGTCGGTATAAATGAACGGAAATAAGAAAAAACTCCCTTCTCTAGTACGAGCCAACATTTCGCCGCAGTTTTGTTTGCAAACCTTTAAATTTTTCAATTACTCACGTGTAAGATACCAAGACCGAGAGAAGTAATAAGAGTGGAAAAATCAGAAGCGAAAAGAAAGGGAGAAGATGGACGATTGTATGATGACTGGGAAGGTCGGGATGAAGAATAATGAAGAGTTCCAGGGCTCGTCTTGCAATATCACGGTGCGCCCTTGGCGCAGCCACCCCCTCGTTCCGGCGCCCCGCCGTCCCCGCAACCCTGCGGCAGTCAAATAATACACTTTTCCCTTTGTCAGGGATGTTTAAGGCTGTATTATACGGGGGGGAAAAATTAGAATTCCTTTAAAATCTTTAAGTTATTTATTTACTTAGCCGCGAAGTATTTTCTCCAGTTTTTCCAGCGTAAAGCTTCCTTTTATTTGATTTTCATTTATTTTTTGGAGCAGAAATCTGATGATAGTGAATGGTTTAGATGGGAATTTAGGTATTTATGTATTGCAAAACATGTAAATGTCAGAATACAGTAGAAAATTTTTAACACGATAAATCGGTTAATAATCCAGTTATGTTATCCAGTTAGCCAAAAATATGCGAAAATAAATAAATTTGTATTTACAAAATTTACAATTGAAACTTTGTTAGTTTTCTAGTGGTTAAAATTTTTTTAGAGAAATTTATTGCGTACAATTTATATGAAAACATTTTTGTCAGAACAATATTTACAAAAATATATATTTACAAAAAGTAATTTTTATAATCTTTGACTGTCGTCTTTTAAAATGAAAAAATAAAGAAGTTTATAAAAAATCAGCTGGCTCGGACTTTTTCCGCACAGAAATTCAAGTACCTATGACTGGACTATAATACTGAAAAATAAAAGTTTTGATTCCGACAGAGCGATTTGTGATTTCATACATTTTTCTCTCTTAACATTAAATGAAACTTTTCACTTAAATTTTGTAATCACGTTTCGTGGATATTTCGTCTTTACTTTTCGTATCTTGGCTTGAAGTATGTATGTATTATACGCTTATAGATTTTTTTAAATCATTTAACACTTGTATTGTCCCGACCAGGTTTACGTTTCACGAACCACGGCGTTCCAAAATTGACTGAGCAAGTCATCATTAACTTCCACCTGTATTTTAAACTTTCTGAGACGCATGCATTTCAAATCTGTTATATTTTCTAACATTCACTCTATACTTCTATCAGATTTTAGAATCGGATGATTTATATTATTTTTATTTTGTTAGGTTTATGACAACTTTTTATTTACGTGGTTGGTATCTGATGACAAGCATTTGTTACAAGGAGATGTCGTTGTACCCACATTGTACCCGCTCGTCCTATTCGGTCACCCTGTGAAATTCGATAATAAAAGTACCCCAACCCTCAGTAGATGACGCTGGCGGGGGGCGGGGCACCTGGGGGTAGGGACATAGGTGCCTCCTCCCATATTTCAATTCCAGAAATTTCTCATTTCTCGCTTTCTTTGTTTCGCGATCTCTTGTTCCTCCTCCCAGGGCTCCATTTCCGAAAGTTGGAACCCGCCCTCGCGGAAAATCCCCCGAGAAATTAAAAACACAAATAAGATGTAAATGCTCCGGAAACTCTAACGAATGTTGAAGTTTAACAGAATCGGGTCGCGCGCAAATTTTACGCCTATGTACTCGTGTTTATATAAAGCGGTATTATAATAAATATCCCGGACCATCCAATTAAAATGCAGCCCAATTTGTCAGATTGCAAATTTTATTTAAACTGGCTTAAACTTTTCAAGAATTATACGACTTCGGATTAGTAGCATGAAGTTTGTAGATGAAATATGAAAATCGTACGAAGATACTTCGTTACTCTTTAATTTTATTTTAGTCACCCGATTTTATCGCGATTTAAGAATTCTTATTGAATCATACAATTCTAAACCTCTTTTTGATTCATACAATTTAGAACACTTATTGAATTATATCTAGAAGAATATATGAGTAAGTATACATAATTTTTTTTTATGGATATAACAATATATTTACCGTATACGAATTAACAATGTTTTTATGGCAAAATACTGATACTTTTCATCCATATTATGTAAAAAATCAAATATTGATGTGTGCATGATTCAATAATTCAATAATAAGTAGATTGTTGGTCTTGTGGTTAGGACTCTCGCCTCGTGATCCAAAGGTCGCGGGTTCGAACCTTACTCCAGACCAGCAAGTTAGTCCTATTTTCACAGCACAAGCGTTTAGCTTAGTTTGAAAAAAGTGAGAATATTGATGTGATACGTATTCCGTGTTCGCCTCTCTATTTGAAAAAAGAAATAAAAAATAATAATTAATACAATTTATATGACTTTTCCGTAATTTTCCATTCCATTATAGATATCTTATAGAGACGATGCTCCATTTATGTTATTTATGGTATGTAATATTTATTTTATTTATTTATACAGTAGATATATAATAATATTTTTTATAATAAATTTATTCTATGTTATTAAATTTTAAAGACATTATACTCCTCATAATATGAACCAAATTCTTATGGATGAATATAAATATGAAAGTCTTTTCGGGTGTCCATACGGCTTACTATCTTTCGCATGCCTGGCTTAAGTGATTAGTTTAC
Organism: Agrypnia vestita; assembly: GCA_016648135.1. Lineage (NCBI taxonomy): Eukaryota > Metazoa > Arthropoda > Insecta > Trichoptera > Phryganeidae > Agrypnia > Agrypnia vestita. Next base: position 36,900 of record JADDOH010007314.1, on the reverse strand, counting down.
ACAATGTAACGTTCACCAATTTCATCCAGATAGGTAGATAGATATGGGTGAACGTTGCATTGTCTAAAATGATCACTTGAGCCAGCCATACGAAAGGTCGTAAGCGTAAACACCCAAATAAAAAAGTTACCTCGTCTCTGAGACATTTAATCTCGATTTTATTATTTAATTAAGTTTCACTATTTATTGATGATAATTTTTTTACAGCTTAAAAATGAAGTTGCATTCATTCTGAAGTAAGATTCATATACGTATCTTATACTTTATAGTGTAAGTACTTTTGTATGTTAAATATACTATATATTTTAAATTGCGTTTGTTAATTCTAATTGGCCGTATCCAGTTACAAATGTATTTTTTTAATAATATTTATTTCTTCGATTTTTATTACCGACAGGAGAAAAAAAACTTCTCTCAAGGAACAGCGTGACGTTGAGTTAGTTACTTGGTTAATTTAGAATTTCACCTTGTCATTCCTTTTTTCTGTTAATGAAAAGGAGCCTTCTATTTTTGCTTATTTCATTTTCCTATTTATTTCCTTCACGTGAAAAGTGCTGATCATGCAGTCGATACCTTATTATTGTCTGGTGTGCGTCTCTGTGTATGTGTGTGTAGTCCAGGCCTCCCTCACCACAACTGAAGACTCTAAGGGGTGATATTTTCAGTCTTTGTTTTTAGTCTTTTTTAACACAAAAATTAATGAACCGTGTTAATAAATAAAGGATAGAACATTCTGAAGGTGATCCTGTCATATCTTGTCCAGACATGCTTTCGCTCATCTGTAAGAATTTTATAAATCGTGTTATTATTTTCGTCAACTACAATCTTATTTATCAAAGTGTTCTTAGAATCCACAGCCGTCTAGCCCTGATAAATTGACCTCGCAATGGGATACGAATAAGAAACCCAAAGTTGGTTATTTTTCTCCCATCACAAGAATGTGCCACACATATGAGTATAATATATATCACGCTAACCTTAATATTGATGCTGATTTTCTTGCTCTTCTCGTCATCATTTAAACAGTCACTCCTACACGTTATTTATTTCTTTAAAGATTTAAGGTTTATATTACGGTCGTTCGACATATTTAGGTATTGAATATTTGTATTTATTGATATTTTATACGAACCGTATTGATTTGTTCTTTGACATCATTGAACCATTTATTAGACAACAATCTGAACTCCTGTTACACTTAATATCAAAATTAATTATACATAAGAACCGCTACTTTATGTGGTAGGAATTTTCTGTCTGATACTTCTAATACTGCCATAATCACATCAATATGATCGCTGCTTGTTTATGCTCAGCTTCGTATGAATACGTCTCAAACAGATCTGAACAGGATCTCGAATCTCAAGTCAACAACAAAGGGAAAATATTAATTCTTAAACAGTTTGATTTAGCTTATGTGCTTATTATTCTAGTAATTAAGACACTTTTCTATTAATCCAGTGTTCTGAGTTAAATTCCAGGAGACTAGAAAATTAGTTCTATTTTCATAGCACAAGCATTTAGCTTAATTTGAAATTGGTAATATTAAAAAAAACATGTGTTATTGTGTTATTCAATTAATCACTAATATTCAACAGAACAAAACATTCCAAGCAAGCCATTACTTACAGTTGATTACACATTGTTATTATGTTGTCAACAGTTCTTGGTATATTATTAATACCATCTCATCAGGGCCCACACGTTAACGCGGCCGGACGTCCAGCGGCCGCGGGGTGCACGATAAAGTGTCACCCTGTAGACCAACCCCTGAGCCCACCCCCTAAGGGGAGAGACTGGATTTGGAGAAACTCCATTATAATTCAGTATCGTGATTAATCATCAATAGGCACCGCCAGGAATACGGAACCTTTCGGTGCGAAATTAATTTGGTTTCGACCAAATTTATACCACACTTTATAAAATTTCATCTGTCGATTTTTTGATTTGTCGTCTTACGGTCATTCAGTGTCCTCAAACATCGTCTTGAAATGCATTAAACGCATGTTTTAAAGAGAAGACAGCAAAGTTAGTTCGGTGTATGATTATTATGTTTTTTTCAAAATGGCTTTGAACAGCTCTTTAAACAGTTAAGAAATATTCAAACGTTCAATTACAGTTTTATTATTTATCTAATATTAAATCAAAGTTGTATTGTATATTCCGACAGAAAATGCTTCCAAAGAATGGGCACCTCTTCGTGACCCACCCATGTGCATTTCTATAATAAAAAGTCAAATTAATGCGTGTGCAGGTTCAGACACAGTTAAAGTACGATCAGCATCTTGCCTTAAGTCATGGTCAAAAACGACTCGTCAAAAGCTATTATAAACTGTGAGATGTTCTCATTATAGTACTAAATGATTTTTTATTATTTACTTATTTATATTAATATTTCACACAAATAGAAACAGAGTTATGAGATATATAATACAAAATAAGAACATGGCAATGCATGCTGTTGTATAAGGAGCTCAAACACTATACTTAATGACTATAAAACAGAAGAACTATACGTACTAAATTTTAATAAAAAACGCTTTTAATAACTTTTAAGTATAGATAACCTTATGGATTTATGGACAACGTATGATTTATGAACTATCTCTTCCCCAACACCCAAATCTTCTCAATTGTTAATTGAAGAGTCTTACATTATTTATTTTTGCTAGAAAATCTATTGCAGAATTCAATAGTTATATGTATGTAGCAATTCAAGCCGTTCTCTATTTGTTCTCCGTACATCACTTCTCATATTATCTCTTGTTCTTGTGCAATTCTATAATAAAAAACGTGCGTCTATTAATTTAAAAATGAGCATCTAGTATATAAAAGTGTAAAATGTGCTGGTAGGGTAGAGGTAGTAACGGTGTTGATATACAAAACTTGATGAACAATATAATTCAAAAAATTGTATACGAATGACAGTATGAGATATAAATCACCGCACATGTGTAGAGGGCATAGGTTCCAAGGTCATATGGCACGCAATAGCTTAATTTAATATTTATTGTTTAAAGGAGAGAATTTGTGAGAATTAGGTGATTATACAGAGAGTATTCGCTACAGTTAACAAAAGTGTTTTCAAATAAACGACGTTCGTAAAAAATTTCTAGATCTTTTTGACTCAACTGGAATTACAGCAGAATCGAGCCGGTTTAGAGCTCCGGACCATACGACACGTCTCGAATCTTCCTTTACTTCGAATTAGTTAGCAGGGACGTGTTCTCATAACCGTATTACAAAAAATACTATTCCCGTCAGTTTTTGTCGCGTCTTTCATCTCGCGATAATTAACTTGACCCCGGGTGAGAAGTGTCAAGTTCTCTCGCAAAAATGTTGTCATCTCCTGTTGCTCTGTTTTTCTTTCATTGTCAACATCAATTTCGCGATATATATTTTTCGCAGAGCGAGCTAAAGCCCGTGGAAAACTTCTGGATATTTTCACCGTCTTAATACTTTTACAAAAAAAAAGAAGCTTTTATTGTGCCTAATTGAAATTTTAGTTTTAAAATAAAATAGTTTTAAAATACTCGGAATGATGTCTGCAAAGTTTACGATGTATATTACGTTACACATAATATATTACGAAAATAAACTTTCATGCGACGAAGTTTTCTTTGTAAAAATAATTTTAGTATAGGTACCTACATGTAAATCAAATCTAATTATTATTTGCTATTCTTATTACGACAATCACCCAAATTTAAATAAAAATATGAATCCTATTTTTCCATTGCAATCCTTTGTTTCACCGTAGACCACCAAAATAAATAAACATGGACTAACTTAACTTTCATGTCCACAATTTAGTACCAAGTCTGGTTTTGTTATACGTTCGCCTTAAAAAATTACTACGACGTTTCAAATTCTGAAATATTTAAACTAAAAGTATGTCTTATTAAATAAGCCGCCCCTCATTACAAGAAGACGTTTTTATTTTATGACGGTGTGGAACCGAATTTAAAAAATACGTCATGTTTTGGTGATTAAATTATCTTAAACTGCAGTATAAATGTGTATACAAAGTCACGAGGGGGGACACTCTTCCACTGTGACTCATTCCCCTCTCCTAAAGAACTGGTATGATTCACCTCTGATAATTATTATATTCTTTGGCTACTACCCAAATTTGACAATGTCTCCTGCCATTTCCGATCAAATACAATTCAAATACACTATTAGTTAATGTTGTCTCCCCAGTGGAGCCCTGGTCCTCCTATAATTAGTCCTTTCCTTTCTGGATTTTCAATCATTTTTGTGACTCATGAACTCTTATCCATTAATTAGTCATCTTATCCATTTTACCACTATCGTATTTATTTTATCCAGTTAGAATTGAATTGTTCCTGTTCTTCATGCACCAGAGAAGCGGCCTTTGTTCGATGTAAATATGATGCACCAGGAAAGAAGATTGTGGCATTTTGTCCTCTCTGCCTGCCTTTTCGGAGAAACGGCGTCTTGATTGATCAGTAAGTTGACAGTTCAACTGATTTATTAAAGATTCAAACCGTCAACAAAAATCTGCAATTTTCATTCATTCGTGAGTTTGATTGAATTACGAGATAAAATATCTGAAGGTTGTTATTGAAGATGCTTGGTTCGTAAACGGCATTCAACTTCATTTTGATCCGTACAAAAAATGAAATAGAACCACTGACTTTTCTCCAAGGTTGCAAACAAACACAAATTTCGTCACTTTCAACAGCTATCAAAAACATAAAATAAATTTTAAAAATATGTATAAATTTAACATTAAAAAATTTAAAAAAAATGAACTACCCGATAAATCTGTCGTCGAAATTTTGGCGTCATTTGGCACGGGTCACTAGCAAATCACACATATTTTTAAATATTTTTGGTGTTTATAGCATTAAATTTGTGGTTAAACATAATTTTATTTAAGACTATAAAACGTTGTATGATCTACTTTGATGTCAAATCGAAGCCTATTGTAGTTTCCATAGTTGTCTCTGGACATTCGAGATGTCAAATTTTAACTGGTGTGTATAAAAGCGCGCTCATTTTGTTCTTTTTACAGGCTTGCACAATACGTCCGAACCATTTTCTTTGGATCTTGTTTCTTAAATTTTGTTTTTTCATCTTTCATTTTCCGGAGAAAGTGATGTGAAGCCAACAGCGCGCTGTTCTCCCGCCACCCTCCCTCGTCGAGGTGACTGACAGAACTTGAAATTAATTACTATTAATCTTTTGAAGGGAACAAGGACAGTACACTGTTCGCTCCCATTCTTTCAATCGTTTGTTATTTTCTTTCACATAATAATATCGTCTGAAACTGTTATTAATCTCCGAGTTTTAATTATTTCACGAAATTCATGGCTCGGTTTGGTTTGCTGGATGGGGAACATTCATGGCTTTTTGTTTTTGGTTTCTGACTTGGCCCATTCTTTTGTATTTCCGATGCTTCCATTGTCTTTTAGGTAAAGTTAATAATGTTTTAGCTAAAGTTAATTATGGTGAATCGTTTTGGGCGAGAGCGCAGCAAACTTTTCGAAAAACCAATCAGTGGGCTTCCGCTGATTGGGCGAATATTTCTCCCTTATTTACTTACCTTCACGCCATTTTCTCGCGTCGCGGTAAGCAGAGAGGTAACTGAGTATATAGACAGAATACCACAATATTCTGTCTCGATACCCAGTTTCTTGTTCACCTCATCGTTTTTCTAAATCCAATAACAGACACATTTTCTTCTTCTTTTTTTTAATAGAGATGCGAACACGGAATACGTGTCGCATCAGTATTCTTACTATTTTCAAAGTAACGCTTGCGCTATGAAAATAGGACTAACTTGTTGGTTTCCTGGAACGGGGCTCGAATCACTGACCGCCAGATCACAAGGCTTGTGTCATGACCACTACACCAAAAAGCTCCTCTCTTCTTCTTCTTCTTCTATTTTTAGTACTTTCTCGGCTATCGAAGATAAGCGATCATGTTGGAGATCACTATCTTGCTCACAGTAGCTCGACATAATTTGACAATGGTTACCCGAACTATTGTTTCTTCTTCTTCAATAACTGCAAAATGACCTTGTTGTAACATTATTTATATAATATACAAGAAAAAATTATGTATTAACCACTAATTTATTGAATTATCAACATGTTTCAGTATCAATGGTCCTTCAATTAAGCAGCGCTTTAGATGTTAAAATACCAATAATTATTCTGAATTTGATAATCATCTCTTGGAAACAAACCGTTCTTTTGATATTTATAATGGTTTGCAAATTTTAAATACAAATGACATAAAATTACACTTGAATGAATTAGAAATTAGAAAAGGTGTAAAGGCAAAATAAATATTATAAATAGCCATATCCCTTTTTCAAATACTTAATTTTTAGATTTATCTATTATTTGTTTTCGTTTTTTTAATGTCTATACTTCGACTTGACGAAGGATCATTGGCCCCAATACATATTGATAATTCAATAAATTAGTGGTTTATACAAAGTGTTTTTTTATTATTTCTTCAGATTTTTCCAAAGATTCGACTTCCAGGACCTCTTCTGTTCGCAACTTTGTCTTAAATTATGAGATGTAGGACCTGTTACTTCTCATATCTCATCATATTGCCAAAATACTGCTTTCTGGGTTTTTATTTTCTTCAGGATTTATTTTTCATTACGCGTCCGGGTATAATCACACTATCATTTTATTTGACTTATATCAAAGCGAATGAATTTTTAATATTTGATAAAAATTACAGTCATGGTTGTCGAACATTTTATAAAAGATAAGTCAGAAACAATGAAAAAAATATAAACTCTAATGTCGCTTATCTCTTTAATTGTCGACTTTTCACCCAAAGTGTACAAAAATTATCACGGGTCGTAGGCAGTAAGACTAAAACTAAAAAAGTAACACTGAAAATTAATTAGCGATTTATTAATTAATGATTAATTTATTTTTCAATTTACAAAATCACTTAACACAAATTAAACTTAACGCTATTCTTTAATTTTCACTTTTTCGCAATGTATCACTCGTAAATGAACACTATATTATCTTCGGATCAGGGATGTTACGAATGTCATATTTTAGAAATGTGTTTGCGAGTGTTTGAAAGGCGAATGTGCGAATGCGTATGGGAATGTTTAGATGGGGCAAAAAAGAAATATCAAGGTATGATTTTAATAATCGATTTTTTATTTATTTAAGTTATCACTTGCTAGAATATTCCGTAGTATTTTGCTCAATATCTATCGCTCCGACTGGCCACCCCGGCCTTCGCGTACTTCGCACTGAACTATCAAAACCGAATCCGCGCTATTTATATCCAAAAACTGGATTGTCGAACCTCCTAGATTATTTTAGTGTTAAGGAGAAGGTCCTCGTCACTTCTCGGATATTCCAAGCGATTCTAGACGTTTGTAGACGTTTCCCGAAGATTTTTGATAATTGTACCCTACAATTGTATTGTTCCAAGTGACATATTGCCAGGGGTCCGGACAGTGCGTAAAATCTTTTTAGCATCTCATTAAAATATTTTCTTTTCAAAATTCGAATGAACAGGACTCTTCCGATATTTTTACTACTAACTACGTGATCTTGTAAGTTGTAAGCCTGCTCGACCTACTTTTGTCCTTTACCCATGCTCTCCCTTCAAACATCAGTGACGATTCCGAAATAAATCATCGAGTTATATTCATGCAAAACAAAACGGTCCATTAACCACTACAACACAATGCATTATAAATGTAATAAATCGTAAAAGAATGATTAAACGCTATGAATCCAACGCGGCTGGTAGATGGCGTTTCAAAGAAAAAGAAGATGTAGAATCGAGATGAAATTTTCTCTCGCGAAAACAGCGGCATATTTTTTAGCCGCGCCCCAGTTCTGAGCAAATCTGAGTGGCACAGGTCCAGAAAATCGGCTGACCACTCGATCTTAGTTAGAATCCAAGATGAGATTACTCCGACTCGAAGATAGCGGGTCGCTAAACGAGCTTTTTATAACAAGTTATTAATATTAACTATTTAATTTAACTTAATTATATTCTGTCTTCATCGTCGTCATGATAGGAAATGCAGCAAATGAGAAAAATATTTTTTTACTGAATTTAATGGTTAAAAAAAATGTACATTTACTATAATTATGAAGCATGAAAAGTGAACAAAAGAATATTTATAATAATATAATTTAGTCACTAATGTCACTAGTGAGCTATGTTTGATAATTCAAATTTTATAAAATGATTGTTAATGGCTTGGCAATTTTTTTCACAACATTCAAATCAAATTTTTCATTGCCTTCTTTTAAAGAACATACCTATAAATAGGTAATAAGTACCCGAAAAAAGGTACATTCAGAAAAAAGAAAGATTTTATAACATAAGCCACTATATTATTTTCAAATAATTTCATTTCATTTACATAATTTTTCATTACATTACCGATAAATTGGCGATTATTGGACAAAAGACTTCTGAAAAGAATTTGATACATACACACATAATACATATAAATATTGAATAATATGTAGCAAGTCTCTCGGCAGATAACGAATTCATTTAGTCCCACCTATCACGATCTAATTCCACTTCCTCGTCGTTCTTAACTAAAATAGGAGGAGATACGTAGTTCGAATCCCGGTAGCAGCCAAATATTTTTTGGTTAATTTGATTTTTGTATGTCTATCTAATTGATTGATAAATTTTGTTTTAAATGAGAGAGACATTAGTTTTTTCGTGTGTTTGCTATGTATTCTTTTCACTTGTGAAATTAATTTGTGATTTCTTTTTGTCTTACTACAAATGGTATTTTTCATCGAAGCTGATATCTAACATATTGGTATTACATTGGATTATATTCAATAATAATTATTTTCAGTAGGTTTTGCTTTATGTATTTGGTTTTTCACTCGTCATTTCTAAGCGCATTTTTTATATATTGTATTGCAAGTATTTATAGAGATATTATAGGTAGATCTGTGTTAATCAAACGGTTAACTCCTAGTGTATTGTTTTTTTTGTACCGTCTCATTTCGAAGCAAATAATAAATATATCCATGTGCACATTCAATGCCTTCCCACAATCTCGTCTAATATACTTTAGATATTAAGAAGCAACCCATTTAGATATTATTTTCAAGAGTTTTGAAAATAAAAGCCGCGTATTTTTTTGTGATACGGGATAATTATTTGGAATTACGAAAAAATATCGTATATCATAACCAAGAGCTCATTTCAAGATAAAATCATCAAAAAGATTTGTTGCCACGGTTACTTCGGTATCGATTTTCTAAGAATTTTGTAACCAAATCACGCCAAAACTTTCCTGGACTTTTCTAACCTTTTTGCTTTCATCCTATTCTCCCATCACTTCACACTAAATTCTTTCCCATTTTACTTTCTGGCGCTGTCGTAAAATTATTTTAAAGAATTGTTTTTACTATTCTAACTACTTGATTTTTTTATATTTCTTGAATCTTTAGGTTTTTTTAAGCTTTTTGGTAATTTCGGGAAGCAGTGAAGAGTTCTTAATCACAATTATCGATAAACGTTAAATGAAATTATCAATATTATTACATGTTTGGCTTCGTCCCACAAGCTGAATGTGGGTGTCCGGTCTAGATATGCTATATTTTATTAATTTATACGAAATATCACTAAGCATAAAATAATATTTTGTTAAATAATATTGTCGACCTGGGGTGAATATTAGAGTTATAACTATATACTGTATATTAAAAATTAACACAAGCACTCAGCCAGAATTAATTACAATTTTCAATTAGAAAATTCAATGTAATGTGTTCTTACAAAACAAAACAAAACATCTCAATATCAAGAGCAGCTTTCTTTTACAATGTATGTAATCAAGCTTTTACGAAATATGTCTACAAAGTCACTCATTTTTTAATTTTTTTAATTATTTATTAAAGAAACAGTTTTTTTAAACATATAATGTAAAAGCATAGTGTTCATTTCATAGACCAATTAAAAAGATACACAGAATAAAGTTATATAAGATATTTCTTCTTCAAACAAAGCAAAATTATTTTGTGGTAACATTATAATTATATTTTATAGTAATAAACTTAGTTTACACCACTTTTTTGTTGAAAGAAATTCGTTTTGTTATCCTGGCGAAAGGGCCATGGGCTCTGAACATGTCGAATTTTTTCCAACAAAAAAGTGGTGAAAACAAAGTTTATTTCTATAAAATATAATTATATAAGATAATTTTAAGTTAATGTAGCTTGAGCAACTGTGAATGAATTTAGTAGTGTGTTAGTTTATTTTAGTAGTTAAAAAGAATGTATCCTTTTGTTGACGTTAAACGTAAGCTAAACAAAATCTAGAATATGTACTGGAGTGTATTACACTATAGACAGACAGTGGTTTAAAATTTAGTTACTTGGCAAAATAAGATGGCAACATAAGGTGGATATATTTTTCTAGATACATAGTTTACTAGTTGGTCCTGTTATCTATGTTTATAAGTCACGACCTCTTAAAGCAGTTTTGAAGAGAATAATTCATATTTAAATTAGGATCAAATATGATATTTGTGAAATAGTGAAACGCAGTTTCTTTCATAAAAAATTGCTGCGTCAATTATGTACATTCGTATTTCTCGACCATTGGATATTAAGACTGATGATGCGTGTAAAAGAAGATTATTCGGAATTTTTTACGTTTCCTCAGTGAATCTTTAAAAAATTTCCGATCAAGTCCGAGAGTCAGAATTTCGCCCACCGTAAAGTATGTCGAAAAAAATCTTCCATTTTTTCTTCGTTTTTTAATCATCCCTTCATTGCGGCTTACACTCGTATTCTTCAGCCCCTATTTTCGCGGAGCGTCTTAGCAACCGGGGGTCGGTCGGTAGCTTTATTCAGACAGGGTGGTTGCCAACGTTCAGCCATGCGAATTTCACTCCGAATATTAAAGAGCAGTTTCGTTCACCCCATCCCCCAACGCCAAACCGCCCTAAAATCTTAACCCGCCACCGAAATATGTTGGAACGTCTTTACGCTGAATTTCTGCTTACTTTTGCTAGATATGAATACATGTTGTTACGTAAATGTATTTATCTCTCCTTTAACGATAACAGGTGTTATAATATACCCCTGAACGTAGCACAGGTACTTCGTTATTCTCGTTTTCGACTTGGGTTGTCTGAAAATATCTGAAATTTTCGAAATTTGTATCTTAAGTCAACTGTCGTCTTGGTTACTTTATCTACGTATAATGAATTTGTTTTTATCTTTTAAATTGTGCGAACATACAGTATCTACTACAGACTGAAAAATGACGGGTTTTGGGTTTGTGCTCGTATGTCTTCATAAAGTATTTTTATTTTCATATTCATACAACTGTGAAAAATTGTTTGATATCGATTGAAGGAAAAAACTTGTGAAGATTGTGACAGTACATACATACGCCAAACCGCAGAAAACCTAAATATAAATAATAAAGGAACATCGCCGCTGTTTAAGGAACAACAATTTCCCATAATTCGCCAACCATATAATAAATACCTACCATTCTTTTGAAAATCACAGATCAAAACTGCTTCACTCGGTTTCTCATAAAGGATTGATAATGTACAGTTTGAAAATCGTCGAAATCAAAAAGAACTTGAATTCTAAGAAAACAATCATAAACAACATCACATTCCTACAAATGTCTCCGCTTTTCAGCATCTTCTCACAAAAATCACCCTCACTGCTCCGCGACCCATTACTCTACTCAAATAAGATGATCTAATTTCTGTATTTAGCTTAGTTATAAATTACACCTGATGAGAAGAACAGCTCCTCTCGAAACTGTAGTAGTGATAAATTTAACTCAATGTGTGTGCATTACAAAGTTCAATTTAGTTTTAAATAAAATAATCATGTTGCAACACAAAGTAACCGCCATATCAATTAATAATATACGATTGAAGGACTTTTCACAAAAATATCAAACGACAAAAAACGATTTCTGGAGGAGCATAAGATCAAAATATCACGTTTCTGAGTCTCTCTCTTTCTCTCACACATATTTGATATAATAAATGTGATATAATAATTTAAGTTGTATTCAATACACAAAATTGCGATATAATGGCAATATAATTTTTTTACGATATAAAAAGTTTAAATTGTGTGTTAAAAGTTTTCTATTTTTATTCTCTAATATTGCTTACAATAAATGGTAACTAATTTTATCGATTATAAGAAAATATTTTATAGGTAGTTTTTACCATTTATCTATCAAGAATGAAAAAATATTGATTATATTTTTTGTTTATATCTACTTCTTTTATATAAAATATCAAGCTACAATGTTGCTGAATCAATTTAAAAATAAATATAAATTTTGAAATATAAATAAATATTATGCTTAAGTGAGCTGTTATGAATATCAGAGAAATTGAAATGCCATTTTCTTTTCTCAAACAAATCTACAAAAAAAAAAGTTATTTTACCACAAGTAAGTACCTGCAATATATTTTGGTATATTTGAATGTCACAAATTTATTTTTTAGTGTATTCTACACTTTTGTACGTAATCGTTTTCGAGTTTTTAATTAGGTTTTTAATTTGCACTGTAGACAGTTTTCCTTTTTTATAATGCTTTTATGCTTCACAAGTTTTTTACGTTTTGTTTGATATTATTAATATCAATAAACCAAAAATTTGCAAAAAATCCCGAGAAATAAAATAATGGTCTGTGTTCGTTTAAATTCAGGGATTTATAGCAATTCGGAACATGATGCTTACTTATATTTGTATGTTGTTTGTTAAACAATTTTTAAACTTGTTTGGCAGGGTGATTATGTTGTATTCAATATTTAATAACCAAGAAATTCATATATGTGTCGGAAAATTAGCTCCACTGATTTTGATATAAATCTCATATATAATATTGACACCTAAACGACACTGTATTCTGGCATGTCTACAAAAATCTTTTTTTTTTATGAAATCCTTGGTATTATCGCTTGTCCACGTACTTGGTTTGCTCTTCAGGGTTATGAGCCCTGTCTTTGAATCTGAAGAACAGTGAATACTAAATGTTCTTGTCTAAACTATGTGATGGGGTGGTTTGTTTATCTCGGCCACAAGGGCTGAGTTCAATCCCAGGACGGGCGTGAGCGCAAAACCGCAGAAACAGGGTTGTCAAAATCTAAAATATCACACCAAAATATATCATTCTCTCGAAAATTCAATCACTAACTTGATTGAGGTAGAAACGAAAAATGGGTTGAATGTACAATAATATATATATATTTTTTTTTTCATTTATTGGTTTTCTTACAGCCATATAATTAATCAATCTTGAAAAAAAAAACAATAATTGATGTACAGAGTCTTGGGCCAATTACAAGAAAACACACATATACAATAATATTACACCAGGATTGATAAAAAAAATAAGAAAAATCATGTCAAATAGTGAGTTTGTGTGAGTGTGTGTATTTGTGTGTTTTTATGTGTCCGTGTATGTATGCGTTTTTATGTGTTCGTGTTTGTGTTCACATGTGTGGGAAGAAAAATGTCATCGCGCAAGTTTATACGTATAATGTTTTATTTTTCATGATCACCATTCGGTATGAAAACGTTGCTTGACTATTTTTAACGATTAGTGCATTCGCATTTATATATACTTATTTCCTCTCCTCTTCTTTACAACATCTCAAGAAATAAATCTATCACCCAACAAATCCCATTTTATTCTACAATTATAATGTACTTAGATTTTATTTCAATTCAGCCGTCAAAATTTTACTATTTTGCGAATGTAAGTACTGAAAAGTTTAAGAAATATCTAAGACACAAAATCATTCCAATTAATGAATCCACCACTCTTTGAAACACTTTCGGGAACAGTTTCTCCCATATCCTTTTCTACTAATAAAGAAAACCTACAAGATAATATGACAACATTTATTTACGTTCGAACGCCGTAAATCCTTTACAACTGTTGTTTTGTTTTAAATCCACGTGCCCAAATATCTCATTTTATTTTTCTGTATTTATCAAAACAATTAATTTGGTGCTTTAGGACCGAGACCGTCATCTACAGAATTTTTTTCACCATTGTTTTTTTATGTACTAATTGTATTTTGCCAACCCTGTTTTGATTCCAATTTCCCTGAAGGCTCTGTTGTTGCATCCAGTCGTGAGGTTAAACCCTCTTCTTATTATGTATTCGGGACCTCAAAGTTTGAAGTTCAGACCCCGGGCCGAATAGTTGGAACACTTCGCCATACTTTAAAACTGGACTCTAAGATCTTTTCGCCATAAATTGTTCAGTGTTTCCAGAATGGGTGTCCAACAAGCTTCATCTCTTTGTCTGTTATTGGATTAAAACATCCTTTCCTCAGATTAATTAATAGTGTTGTTTTTTAGAATCCCGAATTTATAAATATTTATATACATACATATTCAGGGGTTTAAAGGGTTTTAAAATTGAAAATGGTTCAACTACTTTAGTTTTTTTACAGTTGCTTCGCACATATTCATAATACTTTATTTTATATTACAAATTTCACTAACTTTTCGCTCAATTACACCATTTATTGCTTCATATTGGATATTTAATGTAATATAAGCTCCTTCAAAAAGAAAAAAATATTTTGTGGTGACATTATTAATATAACTAAGAAGAATGTATTTTGTTTCCACCACTTATATATTGAAAATATCAACATGTTTCTAGGCCAAGGAGGAGAATTTTCATCACCAAAATGGTGATGAAAATTCTTAAAATTTATGAGTATTCACAATCTGTGGTAAGTCACTAAAATCATGAATTGCCAGGCCATGTGTCGCATGGAAGATTCCGCCTTTGTTTATTATTTTTGGTATATATCGACAGTCACTACTTATAATATCGAATCTGCAAAAATTCTTTTTTCGTTTTACTGTCTTAAATCATCCAATTGATTCCATATTTTCGGACAAAGTTGAAAAAAATTCTAATTTTCGTTTCAAACAAAGAATTAATTAAAGGATAATTAAAGTTATTTTCAACGTATTTGAAAATAAACAGTAAATCGGATGGTTTAAGATATTAAAATGAAAATCGATTTTTGCAGATTCGACAGTATACGTGGGAACTGTCGTTACATCCACTAAAGTAACGAAGAATAACGAAATGTTGTGTTGGAATTTTCCAAATATTTTATCATTATTTTAGGTACACACGAGCTCGAGGTAACTGGCGATTTCCGTATTATTTAGGTTATAATATTTTTTGCATATTTTATTGTATATAAATTAGTGTGTCCATTCTGAAAAATGGTATACAAAGTTTGTTATTTTTTATTTTTAATAAATGATTATGTCAACTCAAAGATAATCTATAAATATTGAAATTATTACATTAAAAACGTTTATATTCTGTCTGACTTGTATAAATGTTTTAGGAAAAGCTGAATAACTCCAAGATCAAAGATATCTTGATGATCAGTAAGTGGGTCAGTTCGCCGTCTTCAGAAATATCTACAAAATATCTTATTTCCTCAGGCATACTTCTGCAAAAGGTTAATTCATGAATAAGTTCTGTGCAAATTTCTTTTGAAAAATTCGGTACTTTTTACTCCCTTTCTTTTAACTCGTAGAGCGTCTGCTTGCTTGTCTGTCGAAAAAACTTTGGATCGATTTTTAACCCTTTTCCCGTGATCTAATCGAGCTTCAGACTCGTGGCGACGATAAAAATTATCTGTCCAATTTTCTTTCAAAAAAATAAATAATTATAGTATAATTTTGGATTTTTCAAAATTTTTTATTACTCCCTTTTTAAGCGTCGCCCGACTCAAGCCCAACGCGTGGGGTAAGCGCCAAACCTGTTTCGACTAGTAAATGAGAAAGGGAATATAATAAAAACTTGGTTTTTATGGGTTAGTTTTTTATGTCATCTATTTATTTTTCCAATTGCAGTTAGTCAGATATTCGTTACTTACAAAGCAATGTTTGTTTTATTAGTATTTTTATATACAGTACGAAAATTTAATGGTTTCCAATTGCATAATCGCCAGATAACTCCAGAATAATCCAAGACTTTTGATGTCGATTTTACCATACCATTTTCACTCGTTTCGTTGTGTTAGTATTTATATCCGTAAACACTACCACAGCGAAACAATGTGAGTCGTACGCACAGTTTGCACATACTGATTCCGTAATTCAATTGTCTTTCTTAAATGGAAAGAGGTATACCTTGTGCTGATAGATTTGTAACCGTTAAAACCAATGCAGAAATTCATTCCTTGGGGCAATACTTCTTCTACTCCTACAAATATTTTCAAAACCTCAAAAAATTTTCATTCCGAATATTTTCATTTGAATGGAAACAAGCTGTATTTAATTATGATGAATACGTAATTTATTAAGTTGATTTAACATTAAAAATATTTACATACTCATTTACAAACTTTATTAATTATATAATTTATTTTATTTAAATTGTGTTAAAATTGTACACTCACTGCATGTTGTATTTTGTTCGGGAAAGTATTATTGTTACGGGACAGGTGAAATCTCTTCATCGGTATCAAAAAGAACTACAGGCACACAAGAAGTGTTCAAGAGTCATAAATATGGAGTAGAATTTATCCAGGAATTCAGGTAAGGAAACAAACCAAGCATGACTATAAATATCCCGTTTTGACGCCCATATTATTCAGGGACTCTGGCCAGACTCTTCACTGAATCGCGGAAGATACAGCGGATGCAGTATGTAAATTTTTACTGCAAATCAGAAAACGTTCTTGAAAACACAGAAATCGTATATTGAAAATTTTAATATTTTCTTATTTTGAGTGCAGTGACGTTAGATCTAATGCTGCGTGTAGAAGTATCATTTTAATTTCAAAGACCAGTTTTTATTGGATGAGCGATTGACAACTTTTGTGGAGCTGTTTAATTATATTATATTAAAAACAACTCACGAAAATGAAGTATTTTTCATGTTAGAATTTCAGTCTTACATTAATTACTTCTTCTTCTTCAGCCCTCCATCTCACCACTGCTGGATATAGGCCACTTCCATACTTCCCTGTTGTTTGCTTCTTATAGCCATTTCCCTCCACAGCGGCTATATCGTCGGCCCATCTCTTTCGAGGTCTTCTAACGCCTCTTTTATTCTTCCAAGGTACTCACTTCAGAACTCTGGAAGTCCATCTTATGCCATCTTGCAACATAACAATACCATTATAGCTTCGCTACACGATCCATGATACCCATTACTCTATTTCTGCGCCTAATCTCTTATGCTTATACCAAACTTCGATCTCTACAGGGTTCGTGCTTTGATTGCTTAGTAGTTACTTGGTCCTAGAGGTAAAACATATAATCCTTTTATTTAAAGTTTTTTTTATAAATATGTTGGAAATTTTTATTTTTAATGACAATATGTGACGATGTGCCACTAGAAAAAGACACATCGATACAGAATATTACTATACAGAGAATTCAATTTACTTCGGCCACGAGTTACGGTTGTGAAAATAGCATAATCGAGCGTAGTTTTTTAATTAATTTAATTTTTAGTAACATTTTTTAATTCACGAAAATAAAATAATTTAAAAAATAACGTTAGTTTTTTTAAAAAACAGTCAAAACAGAAAATATAATAATATAACAAGTTGTAAATAATGCCATACGGTGGGTACACACAAAAATATCTCAAAAAATATAATCGCCCATGATAGTACATAATATGTAATGTTTGGTTTGTATGTATTTTATCCTGAATAAGGAATGTTGGTTCCAAAACTTTGGTGTTACCAAAAATATAGCGGTTTAAACCAAGTGAATTTTTGTTTAATTTATAATTAAAAATCAATGACTTTCATTTCATTTTGCTGATAACAGTCCAACTATTATTTATTTTTCGTACTTAAAACTATTTGAGCGATTAAATACACCTCATACAGTCAATCGGTTAGTTCGAAAATATTTTTTAATTTAAATGTTCATATGCATATGCATTGCAAATAAATTTGACAAATACGATCAACAAGCTCTTAAAATATACCCAGTTTGCAAAAAATAATGTAATTGCCGTCTTTGTCAAACTAAAATCTCCTTTGCCAGCCTCCCCCCTCCCCCCCCCCCCGACCTCCCCTGTCTGTCACTTGTACCGGGTGACACGCCCTTAGTGGCGCACTACACCCGAGTGCCCTCAGACACCGTCATCCTCCGTCACATTCGTGACGCAACTAAAAGTATCCGCGGGTATGCGGTTTGAATATATTATGCAAAATATTAAATGTGTAAAAAAAATTATTCTGCAGACAATGAAAGATAATGTTAGAAGCGCTTGTGTCCCTTTACAAGATTCTTGAAAATGTTGTCTGTGTTTTTTTTAACCTTCATAGGGGCTTCAAAAGTATTAACGGTACCGTCCCTCGGGTCAGATTTGACCGAGTAGTATAATTATAGGGATCCTATAAACAAATCGAAACTAATTACCTCAATTCTAATGAACGATAACCAGACAAGACATTTTGTGCGTCAACAATTAACTTGTTACCTGTGGGTCAAACTTGACCCGAAGGCCGTTAGAGTAAAAAAGTACATACGCACAATAACATAAGTTTTAAAAAAAAGATTAATTTGAAAATAAGATTAATACAGCGATTAAATAAAAGTCATAAAATATCAATGTTTAAAAACCATTATTTTTCGAGAAAATTGCTCACTCATCCCAAAAATGGGTCAAAATTGACCCGAGGACCTTGCGAAGGTTAATTACTTGTTCCATCCGTACTCGCTTTACACCACTATCGCCGCGTGACATATTATTTTGTAGTGTTTTATTTCGTTTCATTTTCATTTCAAAAACTCGTTTGTGTAGCGATTATGACTGCCTATTTATGTGAAATTTCTTTGCATTAGAATAAAGAAATGAAATGATTACCGAGTACTTTACCGTTGACGAATGTTCTGAGATTAAAAGGGAGAGAAATTTTTCGCAAATAAACGAAATTAGCGACACCGATTCGTAAGAAAAACACAGAACCATTGCAATGCAACAATTTATAGGTCGATTATTTTCTCATGGTACTGTACAGTCGGTCACTGGCGAATCTGTTTCCAGTATAATATGGTTTTTAATCACAATCTTACAGTACACAGATTTGTTTAATTTTTAATTATTTTATTGATAGGACACGAAATAATATTAATAATATTTTAATAATATGAAAAAATAAATTTTATGCAATAAATAAAAATGTAAATGGTAACCATCAAGAAATTTCTGAGAGTTTCAAAAATAGGATAGTTATGATTATCAATGTGTTCAATTCACTTTATTTTAAACAACAACACACTCTGCGTGGTATACATAACTAATACTTTGCGTAAACTGACTTATGCGGTCATATTACTTTGTCTCTTTCTCGCATCGCAAAACCGTATGACGGTAACCTTTAACCGTTTGAATTTAGTATATAGTGTTTAAAAAAGTTTTACCATAAAAATTATGCCAATAATTTGTCGAATTTTGGTCAAAATTCTTTTAAAAATTATAGAACTTTTATACACTATCGTACTAAAGGGTGGTTACATTTTACGGAGGGATTAAACTTTTCCATCCGTCACTTTTCTGAATATCCCTTTTCAATATTTAATAAGTATAAAACCGATCAGAGGGTAGTTGCATTGGGATTAATTTTTCGGTACATCTGTAAGTTGCATTAATTTTGTAAATGTTGTGTATTGTATGGAGTTCCATGATTAACAATCATATTAAATTCTACGCTAAATCTTTAAACGTTGTACCTCCGCAATATTCTGTTTCTGAAGGGCTGTTTCAATTCCCAAGCGAGGCGACCACAAGGAGCGTCTTGAAATAGATGGGGCAATATTTAGAAAGAAGAACCCTCGGCGTTCACAACTGGAGAACTTGCTATGAAGATCGAAGATCAGGCAGTGTCGAAAAGTTATGTTTAGCAGGAAAAATATTCTCAATGGATCTTAAACACGTGGTGATGATAATGCCAATAGTTTTACACTGTCAAAGGGCACATTTAGGGACAATTTTAGTGACAGCATACTTACTTATATACAGGTGTAACCGAGCCAAATTACAATACTTAACAGGTTTATTCCCACCTAAATTATATCTAGAAAATGACCAAGCAACAATATCCTAATATCAATATTTATGGAGATAAGTTACATACACCGACTTACACCCGACAGTTATAGTTGTATTGGTCGCGCAATTGGTGTGGTATAGGGCATACTCGAGGGAGAGAAATAGTTGATCAAAAGATATAAAACCATTCGTGCTAACATTTCATTACTGTTTATTTACTGCTATAACATTATTCCAAATTTACATTTATTTAAAAATTACGGTTACAATAATAATTCTTACGAGAGCGGCTAGAGCGTTATTCACTTGACGGGTGCGGGAGACGGAATGACGTGGCTGCCCAAGACGTGATCTGCAGCCAGTTGGTCTTTCCGATCCATCAGTGTTGCGTACAATTTTTTTTACTAAAGTAGTATCCTCCTTTGCCATGAGGGATTAAAGTTTAGTTCCTTACAAGAGACCATTCTTTATTATTTATTTATTTATTATTCAAGAAAGACCAACAGCACAACAAAGAAGCATAGAAAACATTGATATAATATAGATGGCCAATTACAGGTCTCCACATTTAGAAATATGTTAGTAATGATAAATATGTTATGAATTAAACTTAGGCAATTTAAGAATTATATAATAAAAAAGAATAAAAAATTTAAAAAAAAGAAAAAGAAACTTAATTATTAGCAGAAAAACATAGGCATGTTAAAAATAATACAAAAATAATGAAAAAGAGACTTAATTATTAAGTAGGAAAAAAATTCGGCATTCTAAATTTTTCTTAAAACTTAGGCATGTTAAGAATTATATAACAAGAAAGAATAAAAAATTTAAACAAAAGAAAAAGAGACTTAAAAACATAAGCATGTTAAAAATAATACAAAAAGAATGAACAAGAGAAAAAGAGACTTAATTATTAAGTAGAAAAAAATTCAGCACTCAAAATTTCTCTTAATCTTGTGTGGCTGCACTCGAACAGATCAATATCCAATAATCTTGTCAGTTTATTGAATGCATCGCATACCCTCAAGAAGTATGAATTACGACGATAGTTGGGTGAGGTAAAATCAATGTGAAATTATTCTCGTCTTTTTTTTTAATTTTAATTATTTAACTTAATTTAGGAATAATTTTTTCGAAAACAGAAAAACACATTCTATGGACATATGGTTAGGATGGTATGAAATATGTTACTCCCTTTTTTAATACTAAATTAACATTTTTTATGATTATAATAAAATGTTTTATTTCATGGAAATGAAATCTAAACATTGGCATCAGTACAGGTAATAAAATAAATTAATTTTGTGCGTGCTTTAAGCTGCGGGTACGCCTGTAAATATTTATTTATTATATGTACATAAAAATTTTGACGAATTAATCAAACAAAGAGCCTTACATTCGCCTCCCTACCCCCCGTACATTTGTCGGGACTTAATATTCAAAATGGACTGCAGTGTTGTTGTTTTTTCCGCGTATTTTCTGCTTCCACCTGTGAAAATTCGCCGCCAGTGCCGGCGAGTGGTTTACGCGAAAGCGAACAAAATGAGAACACAAAAGAAAAAAATGTTTTCCTGAAAACTCAGCGATACGATACAGGGAGGCGAGCGAAACTGATACTACGCGGAATTTACTTGAAATGTGCGCTGGAATTTTTTATTAAAATTACGTGTGATTTCACCCGACAAGCTGGCACTGCGGGAGTGCACCGGGAAATTATTAATTTTTAAAATAAATATTTTCGCTCGTTGGTAGACGTGCAAGTGAAAATATCGACCAAGATGATAATTAAGTTCTTTGTCATTCAGAATATTTTGAGTTTGTTCAAATCTTTCAGAACAGTGCTGGATTTATGTCACAGAGACATTATTAATCAATTAGTGTATATTATAGATATCTCACAGAGACGAAACTGTATTAATTATGGGAAAGTAGGTATAGAAGTCATTTGGGTGTACACAGGACTTATGACCTGTCTTTTTATGGTTGGCTTAAGTGATCAATTGTGTAAAGTGATCACTTAAGCCAACCATAAAAAGACAGGTCATAAGTCCTGTGTACACCCAAATGACTTCTATACCTACTTTCCCATAATTAATACAGTTTCGTCTCTGTGAGATATCTATAATATACACTAATTAAGTTCTTTATCATACTTTATTATGCATATTTAAATTAATACAATTATTTCTTTATTTAAACGGCCAATATTAAATATCCCTAAAATATCTATATCACTATTTTTGTCGTCATCATCATCAACCACTGTCGATTTTCTTCTACTCTGTAAATTTTTTCACTCTCACTATTCCGATATAATTTCACACACGCTTATAAATTAAAAGAAAATATTTTTTGATATATACATCTAGTCCACAATACTTTACAGGTGGATTCCTGCCTTGGTTATGAGTCGAAAGTGTTCAAGCAACCATGACATAATATCAATAGTTAAGGAGACTTCTGAGAATTTCTGACTTATTCTTTGCAAAATGTTAGACTGTCATATTATGAACTTGTATCTAATATGAAAAATTCATTCCCTCTAATATAAGTCAAATAAAATTATAAAAACCTTCTTATTCAAATTGGAATTTTTTCAGTGTTTTTATTTTTTTATTTAACTTTTATTGAAACGAATAATTTTTTCGTAATCTGTATAAGTTACTGTAATGATATGTCAACTTTTTGTAAAAAATAAGTCAGAAATTTAGAAAAAAATCCAATCTTTGCTATTGCATTACTCCATAACTATTGATATTAATTAAGTCATGGTTGCTTGAAAATTTTCACCTGTAAAGTACTGTGGACTAGCTCTGGTTCACCCTGTATATGCAAAATAAATGTGTTGACCGAATGATATCTTGCTATGTGTCATTTGTATTACATGTATTATTTTACATTTAAGTTATCTGTCACATTTTAGAAATTCTGTAGTTTCTGTCTAGAACAAAGCATGTCAAACATCAGACGGATATCTTTAACTCTACATGTCTGTGTGACTGATGAAACACTTCTCCATTTATGTCACAACGTCTAATGGCTAACGTTTCAATATTTCAAAGAATCGACACAAAAATTTAAAATAAATATTTTAAAATAAAATACAATCACACTGTATGAAGCAAATAATTTTATTATACACCACACCAAACGGTTTCGCTTAGTTCATATACTTTGTCAGGGCTTATTTAAAAGTGCTCTAAATACGCCCTAACGAAGCTTGAGTCGAGCGAAACCGGCATTTAATAAAATTCGTGGCTTTACACATGCCTTATACGTGTTTTATTTAAATAAAATTCGTAGTTTTGTACATGTTTTATTTAATCTAATACTTCAAACCACAAAGTGATTACTTTCTAAGAAAATGATAATTTTTATTTTTCTGCTTTAATCCACAGTTAATTGAATTCTACTGTTTGTTTTGACGTTTGACCTAAAGTAATGATGTTTTTTTATAAAAAATCTTTACATTCAATCGGGTCTATTCTATTTGTTTTGTAGTATCATAAAAATCTGGGTTCCAATATTTATAACGATCAAATTTTGATACCCTGAATTTAAGCTGAAATAGCACATTTATTCCGGGATTCATAAATATTGTAAGCTAGACTTGGATCCCAAGATCCCAAATCCTAGGATGTGATTCTCTAATTCTTACCCGTCGTCACGAGTCCTACTGTATATACTATATACTCTGATATTGACACCCTTTAACGACATGCAACAAATTCTAACTGAATATAATCCAGTAATATGTAAACGATACATATTTCTATATAATTTTACTTTTTTTTATACTTTTATTTATTTTACGTTTTATTTTTTATATTTACCTGACTTAATTAAAGAGATTATTACATGATATTTTGTGTACTAGACACTTGTAAATATCTAAATATTGTATAACTAATTTGCAAAATATGCCTGACTGAGACAGGCATAGTCCAACCTAAGTTGTGTATTAAATGCGAATAAGTAATAAATAAATAAATTTCTTAGACATAAACCACGTCTTCGTGCAAATTTACGGATACAGATATGGGTTTTTCTGAGATATATCATTTTTAATTTTATCGTGGCGAATACCACTCGTTTTGGTCGACCGCAATTGAATATTTTCTCTTTTGACATTAAAAAATATTAGTGTTTCGTTTTTTTTTTAAAACTTTTAGATATTCGAAATACGTCAATTATATTTTCGGAAAATTTGTATCGCCGTGTACCAACACATGCCACACGTGCTACACATGACGGCTCAGCAGCGCCGCCCGGCGGCTGCCACCCAAAGTTTTTAATGTGATTGCTGTTAGGTACCCAGCCAAATCCATGGGGTTTATTGAAAAACGTTGCTGGATTACTTCCAGCCTCGGGCTCTCTCAACTAATGAATAAACTTCCAATGATAACTTCACTCCAGACTATTTGACATTTGACCAAGAGATAAAATATTCTATCCACCTGATCAAATTGTGTCGATTAATTTTTTTGATTATTTAATTATATTAGAAATTCAGGACTTCAAAATATATATGCTTGATGCTGAATAAATTTGACATACGTATCTATGTCAGATGGATAATAACGTCTTTTTGAAAATCTTTAATTTACTAAATCGTTAATCCATTTATTACCTTAGATACAAAACATTTAAAGATGTGTTTATGTTTGATACTTTTGAAAATTTAAACGTGAAATCAATAAGAAAATGCTGGTTATCGTTTTTTTTTTAATCTTTATACAGGACACGAGGTCCAAGTACCGTATCAAAACTGTTCATTGTGTAGGTGAATACATATGAAAACACACAAAAATTTTCATCCATTTTAATGATCATCTTGAAAAATCTCTACAATTTTATCGCCAATTCCACCAAAAATTAAAGCGTTTAAAACATACACAATAAGGTTTTTTAATCAAGATAAATTATATTACGAAACTCTTTATATGAGTAACATGTATGTACTTTTTATAACTTTTTATAGAATTAACTTTTTTTAATATATATTTACATTTATAGGAGTAACTTTTTATAGGATGGATCACATCCCTTAAAAAGACTTCCATACATTTTTCTCATATAAATAGTTTTGTCTATGTGAGACTTTTATAAATCATCTTAATTCATTAATCATCCCTCTGGGGATAAAATCCAGTAACTGTGTTCTCAGAATATATATACCTACATATAAAAATATTTTAAATTGATAATCTCGTAGTGCGGACTAATGAATGATTTCATTATCGTGACGTGATCGTGCGATTTGTATTAGATTTTTACGATTATTGTTTATAAAAAAATGATCTCTTGGAAGCTTAGTTTTAAGTCTACCGTGGATTTATTGCCTATTTACCAATAATCACCTACTTACCAATCATCTTTACACAACTCTCACAATCACAGTTCAAATAACGGTTTAAGCTTAACACTAGTGTATTCAAACGTGTTCCGGTTTTAATATTTATAAAAAAATATATATTTATAAGAAAAATAAATAAAACGTTTTTATAACTAGTATTGACTTGTACGTTAAAGAAAATGTATGTAAATATGTAAGTATGTAATGATGAATTTCTCTCCCTCTAAATTTCAATCTATTCAAATTGGATGGTTTTCTGACCAAGCCCCTCAGCGGGCTCGGTTGTGTTCCTGGGCAGACCCCGAAATCCGAGAGGGTTGTTAAATTTGTTCGCTCGCCGTCCCGGGGAATATTTGTTGGCTGTTATCCATTTATTTTATTACAAAAACCGCATTTCCGTTACTACCTAGCGGCGGTGCGGCCCCCGCCCGAGCTCGGCGGGTTGTGTTGCGAGGATCTGCGAATTCGCCCGTACGAGATTTTGGTGGGTAATTGAAAAAATATGCACGCGCAATTCGCATCGTATCAAATATGATTGATTAGCGTGAATTAGCGAACCACCAATTAAGATTTTTTAACTGTACACTGGACCGAAAACCACGCAGCAGAATGAAAATATTATATTTAGGTATGCATACTTCACATAGTGAAGAAATACAATTGTGATATATATTATTTTTAAGTTCTTCGAGTTTGCGTAATGCGTTATTTTAAATTTGACAGCATTTAGGCTTACTGGGCCATTATCAAACGATGGGTATACAACATACAATCGACTTATTTATTAGTGTATATTATAGATATCTCACAGAGACGAAACTGTATTAATTATGGGAAAGAAGGTATAGAAGTCATTTGGGTGTAACAGGACTTATGACCTGTCTTTTTATGGTTGGCTTAAGTGATCACTTTACACAATTGTAACATTCGCCATTTCCACCCATGATAGAATATGCTATGCTTATTCATTTTTTGGAAGTTGTATATATGTTCAAATTGCGTGAAAAGCTTTCATATATGAGTTGTAAGCGCCTTTTCCATGCGGCCTGTACAAAGCCATTTTCATTCCCCTAAATCCCCACAGATGTCGCTAATGAGAAAATCTACATTGATTACGGAATTTTGGGAGCAATATACTTTATTGTGTGTAATGAAATTCATCCGAATACTTGCATTACACTAGGATACGCCAGGAAATATTATTTCCATTTTTGTTAAATTCCTTATCTATAATATACACTAATTGATTAATAATGTCTCTGTGACATAAATCCAGCACTGTTCTGAAAGATTTGAACAAACTCAAAATATTCTGACTTATTTATATTATTTTAGCTATCACTTCCCCTATGGATAGTTAGATATACTCGGTAAAGCCCTTGTATATAAAGATTATATTTTACTCCTTGGCATTTAGCGTTAAAAATTTCCCGGTTTATTTTATAAAATCCTATGTAACGCTTACATAGTTATCGATATTGCCCGTTTTCTATAAGTGATCAATGGAAAGTATCTCTTTTTAGTTATTATTTTATTTAAACTCATTGCCTGTGAGAAAAATATATACAAAATATACATGGGCTTCACCGAAAATATCTTATCATCAATAGGGGAAGGGGTAATCATAAATTTAGTAAAATCATATAATTTAGTCGATTGTACGTGGTTGGACAATGGACTAATAAGCCGAAATGGCTGTCATATTTAAAATAACGCTTTAGGCAATCACGCAATTATAAATACATATGTATTAAAATTAAATTTATTTCAATTAGTGTATATTATAGATATCTCACAGAGACGAAACTGTATTAATTATGGGAAAGTAGGTATAGAAGTCATTTGGGTGTAACAGGACTTATGACCTGTCTTTTTATGGTTGGCTTAAGTGATCACTTTACACAATTGTAACATTCGCCATTTCCACCCATGATAGAATATACCATGCTTATTCATTTTTTGGAAGTTGTATATATGTTCAAATTGCGTGAAGCTTTCATATATGAGTTGTAAGCGCCTTTTCCATGCGGCCTGTACAAAGCCATTTTCATTCCCCTAAATCCCCACAGATGTCGCTAATGAGAAAATCTACATTGACTTTTTACGGAATTTTTGGGAGCAATATACTTTATTGTGTGTAATGAAATTCATCCGAATACTTGCATTACACTAGGATACGCCAGGAAATATTATTTCCAATTTTTGTTAAATTCCTTTTTGACCAGTATTTACAATTCAGAATATTTTGAGTTTGTTCAAATCTTTCAGAACAGTGCTGGATTTATGTCACAGAGACATTATTAATCAATTGATTAATAATGTCTCTGTGACATAAATCCAGCACTGTTCTGAAAGATTTGAACAAACTCAAAATATTCTGACTTATTTATATTATTTTAGCTATCACTTCCCCTATGGATAGTTAGATATACTCGGTAAAGCCCTTGTATATAAAGATTATATTTTACTCCTTGGCATTTAGCGTTAAAAATTTCCCGGTTTATTTTATAAAATCCTATGTAACGCTTACATAGTTATCGATATTGCCCGTTTTCTATAAGTGATCAATGGAAAGTATCTCTTTTTAGTTATTATTTTATTTAAACTCATTGCCTGTGAGAAAAATATATACAAAATATACATGGGCTTCACCGAAAATATCTTATCATCAATAGGGGAAGGGGTAATCATAAATTTAGTAAAATCATATAATTTAGTCGATTGTACGTGGTTGGACAATGGACTAATAAGCCGAAATGGCTGTCATATTTAAAATAACGCTTTAGGCAATCACGCAATTATAAATACATATGTATTAAAATTAAATTTATTTCAATTAGTGTATATTATAGATATCTCACAGAGACGAAACTGTATTAATTATGGGAAAGTAGGTATAGAAGTCATTTGGGTGTAACAGGACTTATGACCTGTCTTTTGGTTGGCTTAAGTGATCACTTTACACAAATGTAACATTCGCCATTTCCACCCATGATAGATTATACCATGCTTATTCATTTTTTGGAAGTTGTATATATGTTCAAATTGCGTGAAGCTTTCATATATGAGTTGTAAGCGCCTTTTCCATGCGGCCTGTACAAAGCCATTTTCATTCCCCTAAATCCCCACAGATGTCGCTAATGAGAAAATCTACAATTGATTTACGGAATTTTGGGAGCAATATACTTTATTGTGTGTAATGAAATTCATCCGAATACTTGCATTACACTAGGATACGCCAGGAAATATTATTTCCAATTTTTGTTAAATTCCTTTTTGACCAGTATTTACAATTCAGAATATTTTGAGTTTGTTCAAATCTTTCAGAACAGTGCTGGATTTATGTCACAGAGACATTATTAATCAATTGATTAATAATGTCTCTGTGACATAAATCCAGCACTGTTCTGAAAGATTTGAACAAACTCAAAATATTCTAAATTTATTTCAATTTTTATTAAAAATAAATATGGAGTTCTACAAATTAAACGTAACAAAAACCATAAATAGTGAATATCTGCAAGCTTGAATACTTCATACGGTGTATATGTAAGGGTATATATATTTCACATGGTGAATGTATGTGTGTAAGCATAATTCATGTATTAAATGTACGTGTACATTCTAAACATAGTCGAATTTCAAACAGCTTACGGCAGTTTGGTTTTTAAGATAAATATATATGTGGCGAATCCAATCCCGAGTCAAATTGCAATTCCACAATTTTCTGTGATGCCAGGATTATCAAAATTGAATTTTATAAAAAAACTGTCTGTACTGCCCGGGTCGCCAGAGATATGGATTATTGTGCATAATAATTTCGTATTCCCTTATATTTGACAAAATAACGCAAAAAAATTTAAGTTTGCAAGAAAGAAAAAGACAGAAACTAATCAAGTCATCACAAATTATTTATGCTAATATATTCTTTCTGGAATGGAACAAGGACTGTAAATTGTATTATTAAAAGCTTCACGTGATGGAAATGACGTTGCAATCTAAACATACTGGGATTGTTTCAGAAATTCCAGGCGGAATCAGCTGTTCAAGTATCACGCTGTCAAAGCGCACTGTTTTGAGTTTTCCACTTTATAAAGTTTTAATCATAATTAAAATGCCAGTATTATTATATTGTATGAGATATTTGTATTGAAGTAGGGTTATTAAAGAATTTAAATAAGGAATTTAGATATTGGTTAAAAGAGCGTCTTGACTATCCACAATGACGGGAGTTGTTTGTGTAAGTCCTCATTTAAATAAAAAAATTAATCTTAGAATAAATTTTGCTTCAGTATTGGAAAAATTATTTAAACGTTAAACTTATAATGATTTTAGTCTTTTACATAAATAAAGAAATACGGTGCTTTTTGGTCCAGCTATGGGAGAGTCAAAGGTTTGAACGTCAATTCGGGAATCGAGGTTAAAGCTCGAACCACGTTAGTCTCATTTTTCATCGCAGAAGCAGAGGCAACATCAAAAAATATGTATTCTAAAAATTCTCGCATGCCTTATAAGACCATACAAGGTTATATAAGATACAGAATTGAGCCTTACTTTATCCCACGTTTTTTCTTATATGGAATTAGTGTTTATGGTCCGATTTGCTAAAATATTAGTGAACCATATCGCAAATTTATAAAGAAAACGGCTGGTGTATTTTTAAAAAAAAAATTTCGTTCGTATTATTACTAAGAGAAGTTTAGTATTTCATGCATTACTATCTAAGAACACAGTACTGGATTTTGTACCCAGAGGGATTATTTATTATAAAAATCTCTCAGAGACGAAGTTATTTATATATTAGAAACGTGTTTGGAAGTCTCTTATACGATGGCCTAGGCCTGTTTGAGCTGGCTTAAGTGATCACTTTACACAATGCAACGATCACCAATTCCATCGTAAGATTATCCACACATTTAGAAAAAAATGAAAGTTCTATATATATTTGTTCGAATTCTAGGAATTCTAGATGTTGATGAGCATCGATTTTTCTACTAAATTCTTTCGATATGGTCCGAGTGAAAACCCTTCAAAATAAAAACCATTATATTGAAATATATTATCTGTTATCTATCATCAATTTCTTCTAAATATTTTCAAAATTTTCTTATTATCCAACTGTAATTCTCATAATTTGTATGTATAATTTGGAAAACCTTTTTAATACCAAAAGAATGATCCATTTCTAGAAGATAACTAAAAAAATCGTAATAATTATTTCTACTTAAACACCTTAAGTGTTCCTTAACTTTAAAATTCTTTAAGAGACCATTGGCCCAGAAACAAGTTGATATTTTTAATAAATTAGTGGTGAAAACAAAGTGTATTTCTATTAGTTATATTACAAAAATGCATTTGTCCGGTAACTTATGCAGTTTCAATTCAAATATCGTTTTTGTATGCGAATGAATGAAAAAGAATGCGATGAAAACCTATTTCTTGTACAATGGGAGGCCTGGGCGGGCTGAATGGAGACAGCTGGTAGCACACTTGCAGCGGCGGTGGAGGGATGGGGGGGTCACGATCCTCACTAACGAGGGGCCGGTTGTGCAGAATGATGCAGCCTCCGAGGATGAGGAACCCCTCATCTGTGTTGAGGCGGATTTTCAAAAAGTGTCGTACAGTTTAGTTGACATCGAAATTCGGGCGTGTGAATGAAGGCGCTCTTTTGATATTATATTTATGAATTGGACGTAGTTATGCAGAAAGCAACCAACCCAAAAATATGCAACTGGGAAAATGGCTTCTAAAAATTTGAACCTATAAAAACTGGTGGACTGGTAAAAAGGAATTTAACAAAAATTGGAAATAATATTTCCTGGCGTATCCTAGTGTAATGCAAGTATTCGGATGAATTTCATTACACACAATAAAGTATATTGCTCTCAAAATTCCGTAAAAAATCAATGTAGATTTTCTCATTAGCAACATCTGTGGGGATTTAGGGGAATGAAAATGGCTTTGTACAGGCCGCATGGAAAGGCGCTTACAACTCATATGTGAAAGCTTTCCACGCAATTTGAACATATATACAACTTCCAAAAAATGAATAAGCATGGTATATTCTATCATGGGTGGAAATGGCGAATGTTACAATTGTGTAAAGTGATCACTTAAGCCAACCATAAAAAGATAGGTCATAAGTCCTATTACACCCAAATGACTTCTATACCTACTTTCCCATAATTAATACAGTTTCGTCTCTGTGAGATATCTATAATATACATTAATTACCTAATACGTCGATATTCAATTTATTATTGCATATTTTTTTGCATAAAGTTCATTGTAGAGAAGTTTTTTTAATGTAATTATAAAAAAAGCTGATATTCACGAAGATATGACGCGTTTTACAGTTTGGATACTTTCTGAAAAATGTATAAATGTACGAAAAACAGTACAAAAAAAATCTTAGAAAAATCGTAGATATTTCTGATTTCAGCTGTTTAACCAAGACGTAACGTATTTAAGACACAATACGCAACCTATTTCGCAGAAATCAGGAATGATCCTGAAATTTATCGCTTCTATTATTTTCAGGAAAATAATTCCAGGATCCTGAAATTTATTGCTTTTATTATTTTCAGTAAAATAACAGATAAAATATATATTTTTATTTTTTTTTTTATTTAAAAAAAAATCCTTGTTTACAAATAAGATACTTAATACTAATTTAACAATAAAACATAAGATAAATTACACATTTTTTTGTTTTGTTTAATTTGTGGATTATGCCACTCCACTAGGCTACGCCTGTCCCAGAATGGCGTTAAAGAGCACAATTATAATATTTTTTCGAGTTCGTCAGTAGTATTTATTTTCATAAGGTAGTTATTATGTATCTACAGAGTATCAAGTGGAATGTTAGTGAAAGTTGAGTTAGTCATAAGTCCAAGTGTAAATATGTGTAGAATAATTGTTTAATGTAAAAAGGGTTAAAGTTTTGTTTAAGATTATTTTTTTTATTTTCCTTAATTAATTAATTAATTTATATAGGTATATATTTTTATTCAAAGACATTATTACGCAATTACAGTAAGTAAATTTTCAGTTGCTGTTCTACCTTTGGAGGTAAGCCAGTTGTTTGCTAAAGCTTTTATTTTATTAATTGAGTATATTCTGATTTCCGGGAAGTCTGTTTTAAATATGTTAATTTTTATTTTATTTATTTTATTTATTTATTTTAATAAACATATAATAATAGATAAAATAAAATAACGTATAAAATAAATAATCTCAATCGATTGTATTTGGCTTCAGCAAATACTGTACACCTAAGTATGAATAATTGCATACTATTTTAGTAATTTTGATTTTTTGTACATATACAGAGAAAATCACTCTTTTTTGTTATTAAAGTAAGCAATGCTATCTTGTTAAAATGTTCCCAGAAATTTTCGGGCTATTCCGCCTTGTGTTACCGGCCCGTCTGGTCGATGTTTTAGGGTCCACCATCTGGACCGAAGTCTTGTCTATCACAGAATTCTATGTGGAAAGTGTTCACGTGTACGAATGTATGAAGATGTCCTGCCTCTAATATTCAGGCTCTTTCAGTGGTCAAAATGTCACGGATGTATGTAAAAGCGTGCCGTCTTACTGTTATTAATAAGTAAACCATACAGGCAATACAGGAATAATTGAATTTTCTCGATTGATTTTATATTTTCCGTTAATATTTTTCAAGAGTGTTAGCGAATAAATCAAAAGCTACTGGTTTTTCTCAGTTAGATAGGCAACAATCGATAGTAGACAGCAGTCAAGTTTCGTTATTAATCATCGATACAATCAGATGCAATCTCAAATAACGGTTATTGTATAACCGGTTAGAATAACGGATTTGGTCGAGAAGAGAATGGGCGTGATGAGCGGGCGTCTCGTGCTCGACTCGCAGCGGACGCGTTCACATTTTCTTCACAGATGTACGGAAGCTTCACCGTAACACCGCAATCTCTCTCGGTATTCTGACGTTCAGTACTGCGAGGCGCAAGAAAACCTTTACATGTAAAAAATGTACAGTCTGTCTACGTGAAAAATTGTAACATACCGAGACCCGACTACTCCCGCTGCATGAATAAATTAATGCAATACCACCCCGTCTTCTTTGAATCGGAATAAAGTGCATCGGGCGGAGCAATCCGCTCAAATGCAATATTGCAAAATGCAGCCGGCCGATTGCAGTCATAATACTTGATGAATGTGCAGCGTGCAGTTGTGCAGTTCTCGGCTCGCCGGACGGGAGACGGACGCAGATTTAGTGCAGCGGTCGGTGCATCCCTTTTGATTTATACGGGGGAGGATTTGCCGGGCGGGCTGTATGCAAATTGGATATGTCGCGGGCGCTGTGATAAAACGCTGTATGATTGTCCGTGTTGTTGCTGATCGGGATCGTCCCGGGGGACGGTGATCGCGTGTCTTGTATTTATCCATTTTGTTTTATCAGCACAAATAAAATTTATACAGCAAAACGTATTCTGAATTATGTAATCATCCTTTGGAAACCAACCGTTATTGTGATATAAACCCTAGAAAGCTTTTGATATTTTTTTCTGCAATTTGATTTTTATTAGTCGATAAGGCTTACAAGTTAAGAATTTTCTTAGGTTTTCACGGCCACTCAGAATCTTATAGTTTGTGTTTTCTGGGGTATTATGCTGTATTTTTACGATTTTTTTTGGCCGAAGGCTGATGGACCCTGCAATGGGATCCGAAACGTCGGTCAGAAATGTCGTAAAAACACGGCAAAATAGCCCAGAAGACACAAACCACCAGAATGAATGTTGGTCAGGAAATGGATCAAATATTAGTCACATGATTTTGTCGTATTTAAAGCATTTAAAAAGCGGTTAGATGAACGGGACACTTATACTGCATATATATATATACATGCATAAAAGTTATATTACAATATGCATAAAAGCTGGCTCTATGCATATTGTAATATAACTTTTATATATAACCATTTTGTCGAATCAATTTGGTGACTTCGGTATTTCATATTTCGTATTTAAAAACAATAAAATCAGAATGCAAAAAAAACCCACCTGGCACCACTTCACACATCGGATTTACCGGCTTGTTGGGCAACACTGCTACGCTGAAATACAGATCGGCTCATTTCGCGCCGGCCCCGGATGGGATGAATATACAAAATAATATATATTTTTACCAGTTTGCCTTCCATATTTTCCAGTGGTCAAACTCAATCCAATATACACTCAAAAAGTCCGGCAATATCAACATGTCACCCTTTGGCCCTACATTATGCAAAAGCCCCCATCTGCCTGGAAGAACTGCCCATTTTCGCCGAGGGTGCTTCCTCCGCCCGGGGATGATTTCGAACTTTACGACCGCCTTCGTCTTCCCCCGCTTCGTTTCCCCGGTCGGAGGAATTCCACTTAATCATGGTAATCACGTATGCCGACAACGAGGTTCGCAAACCTCGCCGCAAGAGCCTTAAAACCCCTTCGCGGCGGGTTGCTGACGTCTGGACTATTCCCCATCAACTCGGTTTTTTGATAATAAAAATACCGCGGAAAATCAAAATAATATTAATTATAATTGATATAAATTAACTTTGTCAAAACCACTTATTTATTGAAAAAAATTCAACATGTTTCGAAGCCAATGGCTTCTTCGTCAGGATAACAAAAATAATATTTAAAAATCGAAGTATAGATCAAAATATTAAAAAAAATTATATATGGAAAATGATAATATTAAAGTACCTAATTAACATGAAAATAAATTTAAAAGATAACTATTTGCAAAAAGGACCTGATTATTTATAATATTCAATTTACTATTTACACTCTTTCTTATTTCCAAAATTTCTAATTTATCAAATTGTGATTCTGTATAATTTGTATGTAAAATTTGTAAACCCTTATTAATATCAAAAGAATGATCCATAGCCAAAAGATGGTTAGAAAATTCGGAATAATTATTACTATTTAAACACCTTAAGTGTTCCTTAACTCTAATTTCAAAATCCTCTTTATCTTAATCGGGACAGCGCTCTTCCATCGCTCTCTGTCCTGCGGTGTGTCACTTGTAGGTCACTCGTTTCTTGCAAAGTCTGTCAATTTATTTCCCTTTTCGGTAGTCTCCATGGCTGTCTTATAGGCCTACTTCCCTTTGGCACTGACGATTTTTTAATAGGTATTCTTTCGTTTCTCTTTTGCCCAAGCCAACCTAAATAAAATTTATATTTGCGTAATCTAAGCCGTGTATATGAACGCGCCCACCTCACCTTTGAGTAAAATAATATGGAAGCAATCATGTGACTTACCTGAATAAATTGAGTTAAATATTGTAATTAGCCTTTTTTTATATATTTCCTTGTATACTCATACACATAATCCGCGACTTACATATTCACACATCGAACATCGAATTATTACTGGTACCTGTAAGAAAAAGTATCAAACGTTTTTTGCACTCTTTTAACAGATTCTATAATATTCAAAAGCTTGTAGGTGTAATTGAGAGACAAGAGAGATAATTATAAACAGCTTACTTTTGAGCTTGTCATTTTAGCTTCAAGAGAAAGCTTTTCAGAAACAAATTTAATTTCCTTCTAAAAAGATTTTCATTTGATTGGCAAGTAGTGATGATCTAATTTGTAATGTTAACCTTAATTCTGACGGAGTTTTGGTTCAATTGTAACGATGCCGATGATTGGTAACTAATTATTCGTAGTTTGGCGAGCAGTCAGTGGTACGTGAACATATCAATCTTAATGGTTAAATATTAGTTAAATATTAGTTACCAATATTAGTTATTATTACTACTAAATATTAGTTAAATATTAGTTACCAATCATTAATGTAATCGAATACCAATCACAGAATGAAACTAATTGTCACCTAGGCAAATTTTCTTAAAAAAAACATATTAATCGTATACAAAATGTTATTACTCTACATTAAATTAAACATTTCTTATATTACTTAAAAGGTATACTAAAAAAATATTCTTAACAATTACTACAATCGACAAATTTAAACTCTTCGACCACAATTCGCAAAGATATGATTTATTGATTGTCTTAAAAACTTTTACCTTTTTGCGTATTTTGAGTTTTGTAGTTTGTTTATTTTCAATATCAAAAAGTTGCTTATTTCTGTTTTGTTCATCGCTTTTAAGTCATCCATTACCATCGTAATACAAAGTTGACTTTTGTTTATTTAGAAACTTCAATTTAGGTTCGTCAATAAATCCTGTATTTATTAATTTTATTGAATAGGTAATTTTTTACTGGTACTTGATACAAAGTTTCAAAGGATTTTGTTTATCATCAAAGATATCGATTGCTTTGCCTGGTTGTTGTACAGTGAGATGGCGTATTTTGTGTAATGACGTCATTCACACTAACTTCACAATTTCGTGGTGGTTCATACTCGATCCTAATCTATTAACCTATTTTTTGACTCGACTTAGCATTATTACCTCAACATCAACACTGCTTGACACAC